>CAUIVZ010000016.1:19073124-19249849 GCA_961763995.1 Juglans cinerea
TATAATGATCAATATTTATGGAGAGCAAGGATGGATTGATGAAGTTGCTGGCGTACTCACAGAATTGAAAGAGCATGGACTTGGACCTGATTTGTGCAGCTACAACACATTGATCAAGGCATATGGAATTGCAGGAATGGTTGAAGACGCAGTATGTTTGGTCAAGGAAATGAGAGAAAATGGGATAGAACCAGATAAGATAACATACATCAATCTGATAACTGCACTGCAGAAGAATGATAACTTTTTGGAGGCTGTTAAGTGGTCCTTGTGGATGAAGCAGATGGGTTGGTGACAAAGTTGATTGATTGGGTCTCTTGTTTTTTAAGCCTATTGATACTTGAAAATAGCCTGAGCCCAGTGCTTTCCAGTTACTTCTTAAACAGAATTCAGAATTTTGCTGCCTATGGTAAGAGTTTTATGGTTATGCATTGAGTGCTATTATTTTATCAAGAAAGCCCCTGATTTCAATAACTTATTTATTGTTTTCAGTGGTTAAACCCTTCATTTTTCGATTAAGCCACACATCATTTATTCATATATTAAATGTTCATAAACTAAAAATCATTTCAAATTCATTGAATTTTAAAGGTCGAAAACATTTCATCTTCTTTTGTCTATAACGCTTGATCTTCTTTTCTCTATAAGCAACGATTTTGCATGTTAAGCTATGTCATCCATTCATGTACTAAATGAACATAAATTTAATATATTCTGATGGTCATGGAATTTTAAAGGTAAAAAGCTTGGTATCTTTTTTCGTCAATAACATTTCCTCTTCTTTTGTTTATATGCATTTTATTAAAATTAGTAATAAAAAAATCATATTCAAACAACTTTACAATCAAGTTATACAAATATTAAAAAAAATGAATTGAAATAATTAATAATTTTCTCCCACATATCGTACGGGTACCCAACTGTATGCTTTCTAATCAATGCATATGAATGTAGTTGGCATTAGATCTCTTTCTCAAAATCGTCTTTTATAACCCTGTTTGATGTAAATAGTGTGCTATTTTATTTCTGTGCAGGCTGAATGATTTTGCTGCTTCTTGCATGAAGCAATTCTTAATGTTCAGGAAGCATTTCTTCTGATAATATAGTTTCTATAGCTGAATTGAACTGTTCTTGATTCCCAAGCCAACCGGAAGTACTGGAAGTTGGTTGGCATTTGCTGTAAAAGAAGAATAAACGAGAGGTACATGTCACCAAAGGTCTCAACAAATATGGCCGCAGATGTGAACTCTTTCTTAAGAGTAGCTGGGAGTCCCTCCCGCCTTTCTGTGGTTGTGCCAACAGTGATAACTTTTGGGAACACCAGGGTGCTGCCTGTTTATCCTGTAAATGTATTGCAATTCACTCTAGGATTGGTGTATGTAATTGAAAGTTGATTATTTTACCTTATAAATCAAAATGGATTGGAACATATCTGTAGAAATCTTCAGCACTTAGCTTTGAGCGATGTCATGTGCTTGTGTCCAATATTTAGATCACTTCTTTCTGTTTCAGTGGGAAAGAATTAGTCAATCATTTGCAATGGACTGAGCGATGCCTAGGTTTTAGAAACTGTTCTTGTTGAAATCAAACCTAGTGGGCAAAGATTTATGCCTCGTTCAATTACGCAATTCAGATGAGATGAGATGTTTTGTTGAAAGTTGAATAAAATATTGTTAGAATATAGTTTTTTAATATTATTTTTATTTTGAGATTTGAAAAAGTTTGAATTGTTTATTATATTTTATGTGGGAGTTTGAGAAAATCGTAATGATGAGATGAGATGGTTTTGTGTATCCAAACCGGGCATTAGTTCAAGTTACTGGCTTTGATTATTTTCAGGGACTAATGACTTGTTACCTTTGAGCCGCACAGAATGCTGAAACATGTACAAAGCATCCACAGTTTTCTTTTATTGCTATTTCAGCATAAATTATGAAAAATGAGCTCACACAGTATAGAATTCCTTTAGATCTGATTATGTCGCCCTTTAGGCATGTACATGTACAGTAAATCTCTTCCGTGCCTTTCAACTGCCCTTTTCTTTCTACTTTGATACAACATGTGTTTACATGAAATTCTTGGGAACGAAAGAAATGACCTGCATCTTAATAAGCTCGTAGAAATGCTTTGCTTCAAGTATTTGCATCTGCATCTACCTCTATCTGCCAGCCTGCAGTACATCGCCTCGCCCCCTGATTTTGAGAATTAAAAAAAAAAAAAAAAGAAGAGATGAGGTCACATGTACATTAGTGACCCCCTCCCAATTTTATTAATAGCCCTCACTTGTGGCGGAGGAATACCGTGGTTACAAGACAAAACCCAATAAAAGCCTTAAAACCAAATAAGTTGCAACCTTATCAAAGAATAACAACCAGCAGTAAGCCAATTCAGAACAACAAAATTAAAAACCGTCTGAGAATGCTTCCCTTACCTTAGTCACACATAAGGTAAAGAACATATGTCAAGACACAACAAACCTTTAAACCTTCTAGGAAGAGAACTATGAACACGAAGATCCATACACGAGTTATGGGCTTTTTCTTTGGCAAAATAATCAGCCACCATATTACATTCTCGAAAAACATGGCAGATATGAGCATTAACATTCCGAAGAAGATCAAGAACCTCTTCCCAATAATCCCATAAATACCAATGAGAACATTCCCCACGTTGAATCCATGACACCACTATCAATGAATCTGTCAACCATAATCCCCGTCAAACCCAAGTTTTTACATAGTCTGAGACCATCCCTTAAAACCCAAAATTCAGCAACAACATTGGTCTGGCTCTTATAGTGAATGTAAGATTGTCCGGCTCAGATCCACAATCAAAATATATTTCTAATATTTAATCTTTGCTACAATCCTTAATTAATTCCCCTTGACACTTGCCATCCACAGGACCCAGAATCACATGATATTGTGAAAGTAAGGAAGATGTAGTAGTGTGATAGTTTGAGAAAATAATTTTTATAAACTGATCAAATAATTAAGGGACTGATTTAATTTTAATTTGAGAGAATATCATTGTTGTAGTGCACGTATTAGCTTCATCAGATTATTACAGAGTGACTCATCTCCATTGCTAAGCAAGAGGTGATTTGCACATTATTAAGAAGATTGGATTAGAACACAAAAAACAATAAAGTTTTCAATGCATATGTTGGTATATCAAGAACTGCAATGCATATCTGTTGACTTCTTTCAATTCAGGATTTATGAACAAATAGGTTCTAAACATAATATTTGAGGAAAGATTTCATTTGGTGATGCACGACATGCCTATTTGCATTGATATGAAAAGGAAAACACAGTATCCTTATTGAAAAACAAAGCACTCTCCAAGAAAACACGCTTTGTATGTTACTCACAACCTCTATCTCAAGTTTAGAAGCAAAACATGTCCACAAAAGCATGCTGTGATAGCCACTTATTGCCTAATGTAATTGTAATGTACAGTATGCAAATCTCTTATCATCTACTTTTTGTATGAAAGACATTGAAATCCAATCCAAAAACCTAAAACTGTTTGTTCACACCATTCATTGGAAAGATAAAAGATATTCTTTACTTAAACTTCATGCTGAGCATATCTGCAATGATGCGCGAAAAGTTCATGGTTTTCATCTGAGATGTGGCCAAATGATTTCTCAAATCCAAAAGTATAGCATTGCCTGTACATTAAAATTGTTCATGTTATCAAACTTTTATATGCATGAGCATAGGTACTCTGATATCCAAGATGAGAATACCAAACACAAGAAATGAGTAAAATAAATAACAAAAATGAAAAAAGAAACAAGAAAGAGAGCCATACCTCAGTAAGAGAAAGTAGAGGCTGCTCATCTTGTGGAGGGGATTTCTTAGTTCTCCAACTTCTCACCTCGGTCTGTATCATATTAAGTTGCTCATGTATCTCCTTCAACAACTTCAACCCTTCTTCTTCTCCAGCCTCACTAATTTCGTTCCTGAAATAATGTCTATCTCCCTCAAGTCGCTCAATTCTCTGACACAACTGTTGAAAATTGGCTTGAGATTCAGAAACACCCATTCTTGGGGGAAAACAAGACACATTGCAGTCATCACTTGCTTTATTTCTTGCTTTAATTAATTTATTATCATGGTTTTCACAATGCAACATTTTCTTTGCCCATTCTATTTCATCTTTCATATTCAATGCACAGGGATCCTCAGAGACCAAATCTGGCTTTCCTAGCCTGTTCTCACCTTCCAATATCAACTTACTCCGTTCTTCCTGGTAGTCATGCACTTTACGTTTCTCATTATTTTGGGGGACTTCAAGAATATCCTGGACACTTGAGGAGCAAGGATAATTAACAATTGCCTCCCTTTCCTGTCTATGTTCGTGAAGTTTAACTTGCTCCAGATTAGTAATACTTTCTACACTTGTTTGGTCACATAATTTGTCAATGCTTACTTGTGGAAGTAAAGAACAAGGTATGGATTCACTCTTCAAGCTTGCAGAATTATCTCTACCAGAACCTTTACAATCAGATACCTCTTTTACTCGTTCATCTAACTTTCTGATCTGCTCCCAGTATGAATCAAAGGTTCCACTAGCATAGTTTCCCGCTTTCTTCTCTAAATCCAAGTTTTGAACATTAAACTCCTGGTCTGCTTTTAGTTTCACTATCTTTGGAATCAAATCTGACAGGGGGATTCCAGATATTTCTCTTTCCAAATTACTTTGTTTCTGGTAGGAATCTTTGAGTTGAATTGGAGGCAGAGAGTTCAATCTTCGTACAATGGTATTAGCACCTATTTCCAACTTGCATAAATCATTTCTTTGCAAAAATGGATGCTCTGGAAATCTACTTTCATGGGCACCCAAATCACCACAACCCATGCTAAGAAGTTTCCACCTGTGAGCCTGAACTTGAAACTCAAGAGATGCAATTTCCATTTCTTTCTGATTGATGACATCTTCAAATACTGAAAGAGTGTTCTCGACGTAAGACATCCTTTCCTCTGCGAGTCTCTTATATTGACTTGCTTCCATCTGTACAGCAGCCTTCTCTCCTTGCAAACGTAGTATCATGGATAGAGCTTCACTAGCTGCGGTAGATGAGGCTTCTCTTTCCTCATCCAACTCAATGTACAGTTTTTGCAGGAGTTGTTGTTGAGCTTGCAGAGTATCTTTTATGGCTGTAATATCAGTTTCAGACATTGCAGAACACTTGCCACTTTCAGCCATGGCACACTTGATTGTTTGTAGAAGTGAACAAATTTAGTTCTGAGCACAAAAGGATAGTAGTTTCCTATCAGCATCAGTGGCATCTTAACCATTATCACTCTTAACAAAAAATGAGATCAATTTTCAACATAGCACATATGATGTCTGCTGGTGAACACACATAGGATTAAGCATTAATCAGTTAGAAATTTCTGTTACTGGGACTACAAATTTCATATTATTATCCTTTAGATGCTGCCAAATAGGTATAAGTGGTGTTAGTAAGATCCATTAAGTGTGACCAATGCAGTAATACTACCAGGCTATTGACACATCTCTATAAGCAAATAATTTTAATCATAACTTATGCATTAAAGTGGTGCAGGCCTAAATTTTCTGTAGAAAGGTGTGGTTTGGATAGTGAGTTGAGATGAGATGAGTTGATAATAAAAGTTGAAAGTTGAATAAAATATTGTTAGAATATTATTTTTTAATATTATATTTGTTTTAGAATTTAAAAAAGTTGAATTGTTTATTATATTTTATGTGTGAATTTAAGAAAGTTGTAATGATGAAATGAAATGAGATGAGATAAGACGAAATACTTTCACTATCTGCAAACAGGACATAAAGACCTGTTTCAACTCCAATTGTTATGATGAGATGGAACTTTGGGCTACAAGTGTATGCATGGCTGAGGTCTCCACTCCATCCCTAAGTAGTTTACTCACACAAATAACATCACTGTGTAAGATAAGAAACAAACAAGTACAGGGTTTTGGACGTGAAAGACAAGCAACCGTTCTCTACATCATCAACGACTGCAGGTACACTTCCATCATTATTTTGTTCAATGGTTTGACATGGGATCTCAGTTGAAGGGATTTCTTTGAAATCCAGCATAATCCTCTTCTATCCTCTTCCTCCAAACTTGTATACAATGTAAGGTTCTTGGATTTCTTGTTTGGCCATGCATGCACATACACATCGTTGGTGAGAAACAGAAAGAGCACCTTAAGTTTCCAGACTATGTTGAACCAAAAATACTTCCAGAAATTCTTTTTCCAAAGATTGGCACGATCAAATATATTCCAGAAAAAGGTTAATCGAAAGGGAACTTGAAAAGCAGGTTGTCCTTTGATAACTTCAAAATGGTGCTTTCTGCTCCAGTTCTATGTTTCTTATATGGAAAAATGAAACAACCGGTAATTATTTCAAAGTGTTTCGTCAAACAGGGCCAGTTTTCCCATAAATTGGATAAATCGCAATAGCTATCCAAACATCATCCAACAAAAATTAAAACAAAAAAAAAACAAACAAACAGAAAAAAGAGAGCAGGAAACGGAGAAAGGAAGGTGACTTTACCTGGTTGTTACAGGCCGATCAAAATTTGATCCTCAGAGCAAGACCCGATAGATAAGAAGAATCCTCTCTGACTCTTTCTTGAGAACTGTCCACAGTCAAACAAGACAACCAACGTATTCACGAACAAGTCAGAACCCAAACACCAACCATATAAGCTTCACAACCCAGAAAAGCCTTTAACTCAAATGCTGTGGTCTCGAGGAAGACACGTGAAACTTATTTCACGCAAATTCTAATATGGAAAGAGAGTAATAAAATCCAACATCCAAATCAAACCCAAGTGCCAAGTTGATAGAAAATAGCATGCCCATAAATGCAAATTCTCTCTCCCACCGAAGATTTCAGACTCTTGCCTTAGAGGGTCCTTTGGGATGCAACAAAAGGCTACAGATTTGCAAGAAATTACACCAAACGCTGCAAATTAGAATTGCTTTGGCTTCTCCAACACAACGGCTTTGCTTTCTTTTTTTCCCTTGCAAAAGAAGTTTTGGTTTAGTAGATATCGGGAGAAGGAAGTAACTGATCACAAAGTCAGAAACTGCTCCTCAGATTTTAATTACCAACCAAGAAGTGAAAAACAAGTCTTTTTTCCAAGACAAATGTGCTTCCAAGGCTCTTGTGTTGTTGATCAAAAGGATCAAAACGAGGTCGTTTGAATGTGTTTAGCAGCTAAATTAATGGCTCTAATCCTGTCACTTCCATATAATTCTCTGCTTTGATAATCCAAGACTGCTTTGATATTTTCATTATCATCGCTTTGTGGGTCCAACGGCGAATGAGGTGTTTCTTCTTTTTAAAAGGGTAGGTAGTGGAGAATACAACGGCTAGAAACGAGGCCCCGCGGGCTTATGTGTGGGGCCGGGGCCGGGCCGTGGCCGTGGCCGTGGGGCCCAGCCTTTGCCGACCATTTTATCTGAATATATTATTTATTGCCTTTGGTCAACTTCCATCTTCTAGTAAGCACAGGCATTGCTTTCTTCAAAAGTAAATGTATATTTAAAATTTGAAGAAATATAAATAAAATAATCTATATTGACTTCTTCAAAAATAAAAATTTGAACTATTAGCTATAATAATTTTAAGTATATCTTTAAATTTAAAGATATACTGTTCATCTTTAAAAGTAATATTTTATTGTAAAAATTATCCCAACTGCTTTACTTTTAAGTTTTTATTTTCTACGATTTTCACTTCTCCGAATGCCCTTTCACTTTTATTTTTGTGTTCAGTTTTGAAATATGTAAAGGAAGAAATATTATTATGAATCAATATATAGTTAGTGTAATTACAAAATATGAAAAAAAATAAAAATATTATTATTAAAAAAATAATATTATATTATTATTTTGACTAATCCAACGTGGAGTTATGGTTAGAGAAGTTTTGGATTTATAAAAAACATGTTCTTTTCATCAAATTTTAAAGATAACTTTAACGAAGCTAATGTTAATGTTCTCTTTTATTTTAGTATTTTTGAGAATCCAACGTTTATCCTCGACATCAAGCTCAAATATATCAGATGTTTTTAAATAGAATATATATATATATATATATATATATATATATATATATATGTGTGTGTGTGTGTTTGTAAATGACGAGATATCTAGGTGAAAACAGTTGGTTATTGTGGTAATATCTTTACATTCATATGCTTATTAAAACACGTTTTTTTATGCGTGGTAAATTTTCACAAATTTGAATATATATTTTTTAAGAAAGCTCTGTACACTATACGTATTACCATCACATTATGTAAAATGTGACATATTTATCATTATTAAATAATTTTTTATCATTATGATCAGCTGAGGAACAATGATGTTTTTACTCCAATGAGTAATACTCTTAATTCATGCTAATCTTTGTCATCCTCAATCACACTTGGTGATGTGGTAGATTTCAAAGGGATGTCATTTAAATAATTGATAGAGAAGTTACTTGAAATATGACTCATTACCATGTATAATTGGGGATGATAGGATTTAGAATGAAGAGTAGTATTGTTTCCAATTATGGGTGTAAAATTTAACTGGAAAACCGGACTGGACTGACCCAAACCGATGGAATCTGTTCAGTTTTGGATCGGTCCCTGGACCGGTTCCTTTAGTTCCAAAATCAGTAGGTACTGGTCCAGTTTCGGTTCTATGTTTTTTAAGACCAAACTAGACTAGACCGATTCAATATTTTATATATTTTAAATTAATTTTTTTAATATTATATACAATTTTTGTATATAATAATATAAATTATAATTATATATAACATAATATTATTATAATTTATAACATAAAATTTTAATCTTAAACATGAAAATTTATTTGATCATATGCTTTAAACATACAATATATCTATTAATAACATTTTATGGCCTAACAAATTTACATTTTATTAAAATCGAAAAACCGGATCGAACCAAACCGGAACTAATAAAATCGGAAGTACCTATTTAGAAGGTTAACTAATGCGTAATCGGTTTTCGATAATACAAAACCGATGCATACCGGTTCGATCCTAAATTTTATCTAAAATCGAACCGGTTATACCCATATTCCCAATTTCGAGAAAAACAAACACTAATGGGCAACTCTGTTAGGGACAGCATCTGCAGAGTGGCTGCCACCATAAATAAATAAATAATTAAAAAAAAAAAGTGGGAGGAAAGGAATGCCTAATGCACTGCTGAGGACAATACAATTTAGAGGTTGAAAGTTTATTAATTAAGTACATATGCAACTTTTGCATTGTTTAACTCAGTTTTATTGCTTATAAAAAAAGATTTAATTAAACACATTACAACCATCACCTTATCATGGCTCTATTAGCAGAATGGTGGAAATTGAACTGTGAGAAATGCCTATGGACCACCAAAGGGAGAACATGAGAGCAAACTACAGAGTTGTTGAAAAGCACTTATTTTTGTTACATTAATCCACTGGAACCTCAACCTCCATCTTCAAACTAGAATTGCCAAGAATCTGCAGGCAACAGGGACAGACTTTTCTTTCAAAAGTATAGAATTTGCATTGTTGGTACTTGGTAGTGGGTAAATCCTATGACCATGTAGTGTCCATATAGGTGGGGAAGTTATTTATTAACTCTCTACCACTACCACAACTTTAGAGAAGTTAATTAACTTCCAAATGTGAAAACTCTTTAAATAAGAGTCTACCTACATTAAATGTGAGGTGTAAAAAAGTCTAGTAAAAAGATAAAAATTCTCCTCTCTCTCTTCATTTTTCTAGAGAAACCATCAAATCTCTTGATCTTAAAGCGTGAAATTTTCTAAAAGACTCTAGTAGCCTCTTAAGCGACGTAGAAGTGCAAACAATAAAGTGACATGAACTGTAAGACCAGTAAAGATATGACCTTGTGGAAATTCCGTTCCTTGAAGTAATTCGATTTAACCTTATTTAACATGCATAAATAATGGAGCAGAAAGGCAACTATATGTATTTGTTTTTACAAAGTCTAATCACGTGGGATGGTATTTCATCAAATTAAAGCAAAGTATTTGGAAAAAGATAATGATGAAAGTTCACATAGAAAGGATTTTATTCAAAATAAAGCTACACAATACCTTCATGATGTCAGAAAAAACTAACAAAGAATCCATTGTGTAGCCTGCTTCCTCAAGGACTTGGGTCAGAACTTGTTGTACCAGACATCAACAAAACCACACATGCAAAACAAGATATTCAGCAGCATATGTAATAACCACGCATATCTAAGCAGTAATCAATATGCTCTCTTTCAAGTTCAGAGTACATTTGAGCAAATCAGCCATATGTAAATAAAGTTGATTTTATTCAATTTCCAATAGAAATTTTAAACCTTATTTGTCACCCTAATAGATTTACAGATCAAGTGATATTTTATTAGTCTAATGAGATCTAGCTCAAATGGGAACTTTCCTCCCCTGAACAAAAAAAAAGAATATACAACTGTGAAGTGCGTAAACGCTGTGTAATCGCTTTGAAAAAGAGTGGGGTACACTATTAAAAAATTAATTTTTTTCATGTGAGTCTCATGTTTTATTCATTTTTTTCAAAACGATTACATGACGATTGTACAAATCACAAATATATTTTTTCATTAAAAGAAGCCACTAACGATAGCCAACACAATTAAGTTTCATGTATATAGCCTTTTAAACTGTTTGCGTTGCACCTTTTGCTTATTAATAAAGATTTCTTACTTGTAAAGGGAAAAAGACCTTTAAACTGTATTACTAATTAAAAAGAAAACGCATATGATTTTTTTTTTTTAAACGCATATGAATTGCATAGCCCCAAACCTTTCAAATAAGGCCACTAATCATAAGATTCATTCTTCAAGCATTTTGTAATTAATAACTAACCTCTCTCTGTTGTTCAGATATATATTGTCCTGTCAAGTCCCGCAAAACTTCGAGCATGTCATTCATTGCAACTCAGAAATATATATATTGTTCATATATATATTAAAATTAAAAATTGAATAAAATATTATTAGAATATTATTTTTTTAATATTATTATTATTTTGAGATTTGAAAAAGTTGAATTATTTATTGTATTTTATATGAGAATTTAAAAAAATTATAATGATGAAATGAGATGAGATGAGATAGTTTCTCAATCTAAACGGGACAAATAACAAGGAAACAAAGAGACTTCACATCCCAATTGGTGAAATTTCAGAGAAGATAAAATTTATAGAAACATGACATCACAAAAACAAGAGTCATTACACTCAATTTTCTGTTGTAAAGTCGCAAGGGTATTGAATGCGGACAAGAATGCCACGAATTCCTTAAAGTTCAATACATCCACCATCCTCAACAATCTCAGGAAGATACATGTTGCAGCACATTATCTTAGTAAGAAAATTGCACAAAAGAAGCGCATACAACCATAACCTACGTAATTACACGTAAGAAGACACGCATACATGTGTAAACAAATTGAACCCAAATAAATAGTTTCATACATGTTTATAAGCGTAAAATATACTTATAGATATAATGTAAACAAGCATAGAGAAAAAGTAGGACCTGGGAGAGAGGGTTGAAGGCGAATTCAGGAACGGACATGAACTCCTCGGAAGAGATGAAACCACCGCTACTTCGATCGAGCTAACAGAACCTTTGGTACAGTGACACTATTTCCTGCTGCGAAACTACGCGTACCAAAACCAAATCAACGGATCAAAATCCCAACTTCAAATCTTCTTGGATGCAAACAATTTCTAGGAGCCACATCCTTGGTGAAAAATCAAGATTTTAATCAGTTCTGTGTAGAGAAATTTTCAAGGGTATTGTACATGAGACCGGAGTTTACTCTGCAGGGTGGGTTTGAAAGGTGCTGCCTTATAAAGATTCCCGACATCCCAAAAAAAAAAAAAAGAAACCTATACTTCACCGAGTAATGATATTCCACACAATACATTTCATAATATATTTCACAACACATGTTTTAAACTGAGGGTATTTTTGTGAAATGATGTTACTTTTATAAAATATTTTACTAAATTATCCTTCATTTTAAAACATTATTGTGTAATATATTGTGAAAAATGATGTGTGTGGATAATTTTCCAACTGTATTACGTGAGCATTGACGATGTGTTGCCCAATGTGTTCAAAGTGAAGATTCCGGACAATAAGCGGATCCAGTGTTTATGGGGGGTCTAATCGGAGTTGTGGAAAGCCCGATGACATTAGAAAAAGATGACGAAATTGGGAGAAACTACGTGACCACATCTCTGAAACTACCTCGGTGAGGCCGTTGGTCGTTGGAGCGTGTGTAAAAAGCGCGTGGTTGGTTCTTGTGTTGGCGTAAGCCTAAGTTTGAGTGACGTTTTTAGGTGGGGAGTTTTCAAATTGTTTTTGAGTGAAATTTGTTTTAGAAGGATTATAAGAAAAAAATGGTGGGATATATTAAAAATATAATTTATAAATGATATGAATTTATAATAAATTATTAAAAAAAATTATAAGTAATAAATTATTAAAATTAAAATTTCTAAAATAAGTAAAAAATAAATTACAAACGAAGGAGACCTATGGTCATCAAGTCAATGTTGTGATGACTCGAGCCAATGATCGGCCACCTCTAGCAAAAGAGAAGAGGTGGCCGATATGCAAAATTAGATTATTTCAATCTATGACTACAAATATTCTCGTGGATGCTATGTCAATCTCTCGTCGAATTCAATAGCTATTGTCATCTCTTGATTAAAAGATGAGGCCTTTTTTTATGAGGTATTTATGTGTAACTTCTTAGTTTGCTTAACATATTGCAAAATGAGTGATAATCATTAGAAGTAGTGTAATTTTTCCTTTTTCAAACAAGGTTTGTTGTTCTATATGTTTAATTCTGTTGTCCAACATGACCTAGCTTATTGTAATCAACAAGAGAGCCCTATAGGTTTGGCAAAGATATTGAATGGCTAGTAGATATTAGCAACATAATTAGACCGAGAATGTGTTCTTGGCTATAGTACAAGCCCTCACTCCATGCATTTTCCTACAAACTCTGATCAAAATCCTGGAGCCTATAAAATTGATTAAACCACCCCCCCCCGGCATGCGGGGTGGAGTTCTCACATGTTATCAACCACTCAAATTTTTGTTACCAATTGCCACCATCTCCATCATGAGTTTGGTAGAAGCCATTTGACCGTACAATGTTCACCTCCTCAAACTCATTATCATTTGGAAGCAACCAGGGAAGGAAAGTCAAAATGCATACAGCTTAACTCAAGTCCAATCAGTAGAATCATATACCAAAATTAAAAAATACGCAAAAGGCCAGTTAGCACACAAGAGATGCATAAAAATGAGAGATAGAGCAAAGTAAGAGGGAGGGCTTCAGACAACTACATTTTATCAAGGTCAGTGCCACAACAACATCCTTTTCAACCTGAAAAGGACACGATGCATCCATTGACAATGTTAAAGAAGCCCACACAATTAGAAACATAAGCTTTTGGGGTCTCACCAGAAAACAAGTTCTTGAATATAAAGCAGGAGAAAAAAAATCAAACAATAATTTGTAATTGATGATACCTTTTGACCCGTCGTTGTCTTTGAATCCTCTAATACTTCCCTGGTACCAACTATGTAACGCCCCGATCCTGCAGGGATCGAAGAGTTACTCCCTGTAACTAACAACTCACAATTCATCAATATATTTACAGACTCCAAAATATAAAGTCATCAGAATACTACAAAATCTCTTAATAAATTCTGCCAATTCTCAGAAATCTTCTATGAGTAATCCACTATGCTTAAATAATCATCTCACCGATGCTCCATAATCCTGATCCTTAGTTGAACTATTCAAAATCATCTGAAAAATGTTTGGAGATAGGGGTGAGTTATTAATAATTCAATAAGCAGAGAACATATACTAGTATGTAAACATGAGCATTTTCAGAATTCAGAATGCAAAACAAAATGTTTATCTTCATAATGTAGAAACAGAAATATTTACTTTCAGAATACAAATATCAAAACATGTTACAAAAATATCGGAGCGAAATTTTTAGAAAAACATTCTTATTCGAAAATCGTTTGGCATATCAAAATCTGAGGCCACATCTTCATCAATCAGAGCATCATATCAGGACATATACTATATTTAACCCCCGTAATAGGGTTATAAACCACCATTATAACCCGTGGAAGGGCCGTATCCACTATTATTACCCGTGGTTAGGCCGTATACCATTTTAACCCCAGTGGTAGGGTTATAAACCACCATTATAACCCGTGGAAGGACCGTATCCACTATTATAACCCGTGGTTGGGCCGTATACCACTATTATTACCCGTGACTAGGCCGTATCCACTATTATCACCCGTGATTAGGCCTTATCAGAATCATACTTTAATCAGAATACAGAATCAGAATCTCATGCAAAGGTTTTCAGATGTCACATCATATCAAAACCAAATACTGAATAGCTTCAGATAATTTCACATGTTCGAGATAAACAGAATCAAAACATCTTCATTTATTCACAAAAAAAATTTTTAGATTTTTATATTCGCTCTTTTTGCATGATTAGAAACATAATGCACAAATTAGCTCATGTCTACACCAGTCATGACAGAAAATACTTTCTCTTATACAGCTTTCATGCATATGCAGAACACATATCTGAGGTTGTTTTCTGATTTCTTTTCAAAACAAACATGCATATTTTCAAAAGCAATCTCATTTTATTTAATTTTATGCAAATTCTAGCATAGGAATCCCGCTTACCTGGACTTCTTAGCTTTTTCAGAATTTTCCTAAAAAATGTCGAACAATAATTAATCGTCACGTAAAACCAAATTCTTTGAATAATGCAGCAGCTACGTACGCGATGGAGGTTCACCATGAAGAGTGAAGCTGCGACGGAGTTGGGTGGGGTGGTTACTACGGCGGTGCACGTGATGCAGCGAGGCGTGCGACGGTGTGGGACTGGGCGGCGACCAGGGCAGTGTTCGAAGGTGAAGGCTCGTCCTCCGGCGTCCTCTGATGGCAGTGGCGTCGAGGTGGAGGGGGCTAACGACGTGGCTCACGGTGGGGATGCTTCCCCTGTTTTGGCGTGCAAAAACAAAGTCCTTCACGTCCAAAGTGTATCAGCGGTTGGGTATGGAGGTGCAGGGCAGAGCAGCGGCTTCCACGGTGGTTGGCTTTCCATGGTGGTGAGGACGGGCTGGAGGGTGGTGCGCTGTTTAAAGGAAGAGTTGCTGGCTACGACTTCGCTTGGCTGGGCAATGGATACCCTAAAGTGGTGCGGCAGCAATGGGAAACCAAAAGGAGAGTGAGAAAAAGAAGAAGCGGCTACTCTAGGTTTTCGTTGAGAATGATGAACGTGTAAATATATAGATTAATATATTACCAAAAGAAAACCCTAGAAATGAGAGAGTAACGTGCATGCGGATGAGAATAGAGTCGTGCGGGTGAGGAACTGCTCATAAACTGATAGGTTTTCCAAGGTTTAAACAAACGGGTGTGGCCTTGTTCCGCAAACTGCTGGGCCAAAAGCTCAAAATAAAAATCACTACTCGATCCATAACATAAAAACCAAAAAAAAAAAATTAACCTAAATATCAAGCTCAAATAAATAAATAAAAATCCATGGCCCAACCATACAAACTTTGGGTCCGGGTGTTACAAACTAGGATCAAACGCTGATTGTTAACTTGTTGATCGATGAGGACATGCAATTTCTCCTTTATGTTGATAATTGTTTCAGTTGGATAGCACGTATAAAGTAAGTTGTCTTACTACGCTTGACACGGATATGTATAGCCTGCACTTGAAGCACAAGTCAGTCAAAGTAGTAAGAATGTGTGAGTAGGGTTTCTTATTCTTTTAGAACTCTAACAATAGTGGTTAGGAAAAAGGAGAACCATAACAATATCTGGAGGTTCTAGAATGTAGACAAAACAAAAAATGCAATTAGATTATTATATACATAATTAGTTATATGTTATACACTGCTTCACATAAAACATGACCTATATACCTTCAATGCTTTCACATATGAATTCATTATCTTGATGACAATGCTAATATGACATTATCAATTAAATATAAAATAGATTTATGATAATTATTTCTTGAACAATGGGATTCAATGAATCAATATAACATACCTAATTATAACATCAATAAAATCATTTTTTAACTGATAAAAGAATGAATTAATGTAACATAAAAGTAACAATCCTAGAAATAATGATAAATGGAAAAATTACATTTTAAACCCCCCCCCCCCCCCCCAAAAAAAAAAAAAAAAAACTTCATATTGCCTATCAGAAAAGTAGTGACATCCATGCCTGCTCTTCTAAGCTCAGTTTCCTTCAAATTGATTTTAAAAATGCTGCTAATCCACAACTAGGTTGTTGTACGTTTTTAAAATGAGATCATGTCATTGTACCATCGTTTTACATAATCTTCAACTACTCATACAACTTCAAATGCTTAAATCACATTTATTTGTACAAACATAAGAACAAGTCTGATACTTACAGTCTCCAAGTTAAGATTATATTGAATATGAAAGAAAATCCAATCGACAAAAAGTAGGGATGCACATACCATATTGACTGTGCTCTAAATCCCACTTCCAATGCTTCTTTTGTTAGAGTTCTATTAAGAGTGACCCACATGCCACAATTTGTTAAGAAGTTTAATTCAATTAAACTTGGGTGTTTAAGAGTTTTATTTCTAATAAAACTAGTAATGGATAACTCTTATTCCTTGATGGGAGGAATAGTTCAAGTCTAACTCTGTTAGAGTGTCTCTAGCCTAGCCTAGCCTATAAATAAAGGGCTTGTGTACACCATCGGTACTGCAATCAGAAGGCATAGGCCAGAAGATTCTCTTCCTACTAATGTTTAACATATTTTTAGGCTCTTGTTTATTCTTGAATCACTATGGCAGAAGGTACGCGTTATTTCATTTCCGCTGCTAGCTATTTCATATTCAGTATTTTATTCTTTCATGTGGTATCAGAGCTACCTTCATGCTAGTTGATTCAGATTTTTGAGACATTTGTATTTTTCGTTTGGCATGAAAATCCAATATCATTGTGTTTTCTTTGTGACATCACATTTGGTTTGATGTGAGAAGTTTTATCGCCTTTCTTGTGATTAATGTTGTCTCCCGATCTCTCTAGACATCTTGGTTTGATTTTTATTTTATAACTCGCATCCTTACATGTTTGATTTTCATGGATTCTTTGTGATTCTTGATTTTGTATTCAAACCTATTCATAAATACATGCTTCTGAGACTATATAGTCAATGCTTACACGATTTTATTGCATGATTTGGTTTAAGATTCTAGGGTTTGATGTTTTGTTCAAAAAGTTTTAAGGCCGAATGATTTTTTCAAAATCTATAACATGTTGTTGATACCCACTTCATATAAGCATTAAATTGTGATGACCTTTGGCTAGGGCGCGTGAGATTCACGCATCTGTATCATGCGATGTGGCCGAGCTTGGCAACGCAAGCCTTGAACCATGTGGGGTCATTAATTGGTTGGGCCTTAGGTGGCTTATTACAAGCTCGCCCGTTCCAAGTTTAAGTCTGAGGAATGTGAATTGGGTGAAGGCCTTGGGTCACGTGTTTCCTAGAGGATGGGGCAACACATCAGCAGGCCATCGTTAGCCTTAGAGCATTAGTATTGAATTATGCAAATGTAAATATAAAATTTACATAATATGACATGATTTTGCATTTGGCTATCCTACTTAAAACTTATTCCCACATTGGATTATCCATATATTAATCAAAATAATAATAAAATATTATAAATTTAATAATATTTTTTTTTATTCTATTAATTTTTTTTTCATAGATTAAGAGTTATATGAAAATATTAATATTATACCATGACACCAGAAAGCAATGATATTTATTTATTTTTAATTAATTTCACCATAACTATGCTGGAAATTATCTGAAAGGCATCACAACATAGCTGGAATAATGCTAAACCTGCAGAAAATGCCTTGAACCGGAAAGCACATGCTTGTATCGGTCATAAATTTACTGAGCTGGGAAAAGAAAGAAGTAATAGAGTTGAAAGAAAAAGAAGAGAAGAAAAAATCGAGAAAGCGAGAATCTTGTATATTCAGACAAAAGAAATAGTTTTTTAATACTTTTGGTTGAACTACAGTGATTGTCAAATATAAGGTTGATTATCGGAGTATTTTGGGAGTAGCCAAAGCATCCTAATTTATAATGATAATCATATAAAGTTTCAATTTCATAAAGATATATTGGCATCTATGTTGTGATTAAATCATTATTTTAGTGACCCGACCCCAAAGGGAGGTTATTATTTTGTGGTTTAATTAGAATAAGATAGATGGTTTAGTGTTGGTGGTAGATTTTCCTAGGCTCAAATGTATGGAGAATTTATTCATTAGCATTGAACTATTCTAGTCTTATTATTTAGATATTTAGTAACTTTATGTGTGATGCAACCTCTATTTATAGTTGGTTAAAATTTACTATTGGTTAAATTGACATTGGTTGATTAAAATAAAATCAAATTCATAGCATTAAAGTGTTTCTTGGTTATTGCAGCTTTAACTTTTCCCACTTCACCATTTGATGATATTATTCATATTGCGATGCTAAATGGTGAGAATTTCTTTGACTGGAAAGAAAATATTCTTCTGAAACTGGGGTGCTTAGAGCTTGATATGGCGCTCCGTATGGATGAATCACCCGCCCTCACGAAATCAAGTACGCCAACACAAATTTCTAAACGTGAATGGTGAGAGCGATCTAATCACCTATGTTTGTTGTTCATGAAATCTCGTATCAACAAGAGCATTGGGGGTTCTATCCCTAAAACTAATAAGGCTAAAGCATTCCTGAAGGTTATTGAGGAACAATTCATTCGTTTTGACAAGGCTTTAGCTAGCACCTTAATGAAGAAACTATCAAGTAAGACTTTTGATAGTACTAAAGGTGTGCATGAGCATATTATGCAAATGAGGGACATGGCAGCTCAACTTAAGTCCCTAAATATGGAGATCTCTGAATTATTCTTGGTACATTTCATTCTGAATTCTCTCCCTTCTGAGTATGGTCATTTCAAAATCTTTTACAACACACATAAGGATGAATGGTTAGTTAATAAATTATTGACCACGTGTGTTTAAGAAGATGAGAGATTGAAAAATGAGAGGCCTGAAAGTGTTCATATGACCACTCATACTAATGGAAAGAACAAGAAAGGCAAGGATGCCTAACTGCATAAGCACAAGGTGTCATTCAAGAAAATTGGCAATAAGGATTCTTGTTTCTTCTGCAAAAAGAAAGGGTAGATGAAGAAGGATTGTCAAAAGTATAAGAGATGGCTCGAAAAGAAAGGTAATCTCCTATCTCTAGTGTGTCATGAATCATTTTTTGTAGAAGCTCCTCGAAACACATGATGGATTAATTATGGTTCTACAATCCATATTGTTAATACCATGCAGGGATTTCTCAAAACAAGGAAGCCGAAACCAAGTGAACAATATGTTTATTCAGGAAACAAGATGCATTCACAAGTGGAGGCTGTTGGGATCTTTAGATTGTTTTTAAAAACTAGCTTTGTTTTAGACCTTGAAAATGTATTTTTTCTTCCTAATTTTTCTAGAAATTTGGTTTCGATTACAAAGTTAATTGAGATTTAATTTGAGTTTAGATTTTTTAATCCTACTTTCAGGATTTTTAAGAACAATGTTTATATTGGTGGTGGAATAAAAGTTGATGGTTTATTTAAATTTAAGTTAGATCCCAATTTTCAGAATAGTTATTTATCCTTGCATATTGATGTTGGTATTAAGTGGAGCATCATAAATGAGAACTCATCCATGTTGTGGTATAGGAGATTGGGACATATCTCCATAGAGAGAATTAAAAGGTTGGTGAATGATAGAGTCTTACAAACTCTTGATTTTACTGACTTTAGGACTTGTGTGGACTGCATGAAGGAAAACAGACTAACAAGACCACTAAAGGTGCCACAAGGAGTTCAAGTATATTGGAAATCATACACACTGATATTTGTGGATCTTTCCCTGCTCCCTGTCTAAATGGTTAGAGATATTTTATCTCATTCATTAATGACCATACAAGGTATATTTATCTCTACCTTCTAAATGAAAAGGTTGAGGCATTAGATGTTTTCAAAACCTATAAAGCTGAAGTAGAGAAACAAAATTAAAAGAAAATTAAGCTCGTAAGATCTTATAGGGGAAGAGAGTATTATGGTAGGTACACAGAAAATGGACAAATGATAGGTCCATTTGTGAAATTCCTCGAATAAGAGGGCATTATTGCTCAATACACAATACCTGGCACACCACAACAAAACGGTGTAGCTAAAAGGAGGAATCGCACACTTATGGACATGGTGAGAAGCATGATAAGTAATTATGAACTGTCATTATTCTTGTGGAGTGAAGCCTTGAAAACCGTTGTGTATATCTTGAACAGAGTTCCGTCCATGGTTGTCTCTAAGACACCTTTTGAGTTATGGACTAGACGAAAATTAAGTTTGAGTCATTTACACGTATGAGGTTGTCCTATTGAAGTGAGGATTTATAATCCTCACATAAAGAAATTGGATCCAAGAACGATAAGTGGCTTTTTCATTGGCTATCCAGTAAACTCCAAAGGATTCAAGTTTTCTTGTCCTTCAAATAGTCCTTGAATTGTTAAGAGCAAAAATTTCAAATTCCTTGAGGATGTTGAACCTAGTGGGAGTGCTTATCCTCGTAAGTTACAATATGAGGAAGCACAAGAGCAGACTAAAACTCCTTCATATGGATGACATATAATTATGCTAAGAGAATATCAAATTGATTACTCTGAGCAACAATCATTTCCAGAACAGTCTACTCAAGAAGAACAGTTTCAAGCAAAACCTACCCCTAGTTTACAAACTACAGAGGAGGTAGTATTAAGGAAATCCTCAAGAGTAAGGAGACCAACAATTTATAGTGACTATATGGTTTACCTCCAAGAATCTGACTTTGATGTTGGACCTAAGGAGGATCCAAGCTCGTTTTCAGAGGTCATGAGTGGAGATACTTACATATCTCGGTATGATGTCATGAAAGATGAGATGGAATCCATGGCTAAAAATAAAGTCTGGGGTCTCGTTGACTTACCTAATGAAGCAGCAACCATTGACTACAAATGGGTTTATAAAACCAAAAGGGATGCTTCTGGTAATGTTGAACGACGTAAATCTAGACTTGTGGCTAAAGGATTTACTCAAAAGGAAGGCATTGACTACCATGAAACCTTCTCTCCCGTTTCTAAGAAGGATTCATTCAGGATAATCATGGCATTAGTAGCTCATTTTGATCTAGAGTTACATCAGATATATGTGAAAACGACATTCTTAAATAGGGATCTTGAAGAGGAGGTATATATGTTACAACCTGAGGGTTTTAAAGATAACAATCAGAGAGTTTGCAGATTAAAGAAATCTATATATGGACTTAAGCAGGCCTCCCGTCAGTGGTATATAAAGTTTCACAAGGTTCTTAGCTCATTTGGATTTATTAAGAACCTTGTTGATCAGTGCATATACCTTAAGGTCAGTGGGAGTAAATACATTTTCTTGGTCCTATATGTAGATGATATTTTGCTTGCAAGCAGTGATTTAGGCTTGCTTCTCGACACCAAGCAATTTCTTTCTCAAAACTTTGAAATGAAGTATTTATGTGAAGCCTCTTATGTCATTAGCATAGAGATTCACAGAGACAAGGAACAAAGAATTTTGGGATTTTCTCAAAAGGCCTACATTGAAAAGGTTTTTAAAAGATTCAACATGAAAGGTTGTAAGGCTTCAGTGGCACCTATTATCAAAGGGGATGCATTTAGTAAAATCCAATGCCCTCAAAATGCATTGAAGCAGGAGCAGATGAAAGGGATACCGTATGCATCTGCAGTAGGAAGCCTAATGTATGCACAGGTCTACACTAGACCTGACATTGGCTTTACAGTGGGATTATTGGGTCGATATCAAAGTAACCCAGGTTTGAGTCATTGGAAGGTTGCAAAGAAGGTTCTACGGTATTTACAAGGAACCAAGGACTATAGATTGACCTACAGACACACTGACCGTTTAAAGGTGGTTGGTTATTCAGACTTTGATTTTGCCAGATGTGTAGACACTAGAAAATCTACTTCAAGATATATTCTTCTATTTGCTAAGGGTGCTATATCTTGGAAAAGTTATAAGCAAACTATTGTTGCTACGTCTACTATGGAGGTAGAGTTCATACCATGCTACAAAGCTACTACATTTCCTCAATAGTCTTAAGATTGTTGATTTAGTAGAGAGGCCACTAAAGATCTTCTGTGATAGCATTATTGCATTTTTCTTCTCCAAGAAAAATAAAAGCAATAGTAGAAGTAAGCATATCGACATCAAGTACCTCAGTGTTTGAGAGAGCATTAAGAGGAATGAGATGTTTATTGAATACATAAGTACTGAGTTGATGATTGCAGATCCCATGATCAAAGGCTTACCAATACTGCAATTCAAGGGTCATGTGGACAATATGGGACTTGTCAATTTATTTTATGTTTAGTTTCTCTTTATTTGGTCTATAGACATACAATATTCATTTTGGTTTTATTTTGAAGAATAAAGTTGTTTTGCGCATATTGTTTTTATCCATGGGGATAATGTAAAGTAGGACCCGAATGACTTATTGGAATTTCATTCATAAAGTTGTTTGCTCATATGGTATTTATTTAAGAGGTATTGTACATGTGATACATGGAAGGGATGACTTGACTTTATAAGGAGCTTTACCACCATGATTCGTGTATAATATTCTTTATCTGAGATTCATGGATCAAATGATTCTCAAGGTAAAGATGCCTGCGTGCGCTTGTATGTGCATATATATATATATATATGTGTGTGTGTGTGTAAGTATATTGGTTTTCTATGCGGCCATCTAGGCCAAGGTCTTGATGCTAATTATATAACAAAATTAGCAATGCATAAGGGATCCCATTCTTCGCAATGAACATATAAGAAATCCCAAATATATGAATTCATTATGTAGATTTTATGTCAAAATGCGTTAAGTTTGTTCACTCATTTTATTTAGAAGTTTGCTCTTAGCCTTCTTCTTAATTACCAACTGACTATCATAATCTAACATAAATAGTCCTCAAAATCCTAATTTACGACTTCTTTTTCGGTTGTTCTAAGATGCTTGAAATCTTAAAAAAAAACTCATTTTCCTACGCATCCTGCCAGATATCATCTCTGCGCAATTGGCAATACTGTTGTCTCATTGCCCATAATCTAATGCGATAGTAAACTCACAGAATTGAACTCAAACATTCCCCTTTTTCAATATATTTTCAACACCAAAACACTTTGGTTGCCATGGCACAACAACCTTAAAAACTCTAACCTTTTTATATAGGTGTTTTGGGGGGTTCACAAAGGAAAAAATTGGACAACAGAGTGATTAGGGGTTTCATTGGCGAGCTGGTTTGGCGAGTGAGAAGATATGTGAATTTTGTGAATAGTAGTAAGATAGTTTGTGAATAGTAGTGAGATAGTTTGAGTTGAGTATTTTTTGTGTTTTGGGAAAGAGAGAGAAAAAGTTGAATAAAAAATATTATAAAATTAATTGTAAGAATATAGTTTTATAATATTATTTTTGTTTGGGGAATTGAAAAAGCTGGAATTATTTTTTATTTTTTATTTAAAAATTTGAAAAAGTTATAATGATTAGTTTAAAAATTTTGTATTTGAATTATGTTTGGAAATAAGATAAGATCAGATAAAATGAGATAAATTTTGCATCTCATCTGAGGCCCCAAACAAATTGATAAAGAACAGTTACAACTAATCAATATGGTTCTTTATCTCAGAAAAAGCATATAATCCTTCGGTTATTAAGTACTAAATCGTCCCATTAGTCCCTTAAATCCTTTCTTAGTCGCCCTCTTTGGTTTTGTTTTAAATTTTTATTTCATTTTTGTAAGGAAAATTATTTGTATAATTTTAAGACATAACAAATCATGGCACTCATTTTAAAAAAAGTAGACGGAACTAATATCCACATTTAAAAAAAAAAAAAAAAAAAAAAACTCATTTTTTAGTAATGGACCTTATTTCTTTTAAAGAAAGTGTGCGGAATTTGAAAATCTTAAAACTGTATTTAATATTATTTTTTTAAATTTAAGAAGGTGAGCATTATTATTGTACGTTTTATCTTTTCAAATTGTTTTTGAACTTTATATAATGTTTTTAATTATTTTTACATGTGACATGTTGTATCATGAGTAGTACTGTCTAGTAATTGAGTGACAAAATGATTGATTTAATCAATTTAATATATTGGTTTGAAGATAAGTAATTAGCATGATCGGTTGGGCACCAAGCTTTGGGTGATAATCGAGTTGTGGCCGTCAAATGTACAAGCCTCAAATGTACAAGTTTTACGAAGACATTTTATAAAAAAAAAAAAAAAAAAGTGAGTCATACTATAAAAAAAAATGTAAAAAAAATCATTTTTTCTTAATAGAATCCACTTTTTACAAAAGTTTGTGCATGTTAAATTTATTCCTACCATTACTCTTTAAAAAAATGGGGCAAAAAGGCTTGAAAGCTAATGAAGGATCCGTGCTGGAGAAGAAACGGGAATATGCAAAGGTCATGGCATATGCATACTGCATGGGCTTCGATCACCATAATTGTGTTGCATCTCTTGGCACATGAGTGTCCATCATCTGGTCGTGGAGTTGCTGGCCTTCTTGGTTACCTTTTAATTTGTTATTTTATCATGTTTTGATCATTAATTCTCTTTTTCTTTTATCTCTTAAGCTAGTAGCTAGCTAGAAAATTTCACAATGTGAAACGTACGTCAAAAGCAAACTTCTAAGTTTTTTTTATAATCCTTTATACAATCACGTTTTAAATGAGAATATTTAAATAAAATGATGGTATTTTTTATAAGTTTTTTTTAATAAAAATGTCTCTCATTTAAAATATAAATGTATAAAGGATTGTAAAAAAAATTGTATCCGTCGTTTTTTCTAAGTGAAAACTACTAATTATAATGCTTCTTTCAATTCTAGCTTATCAATTATAATGAGTTTTTCTTAGTGTTTTTCCATTACCCGAGTGAGGTGTTGAGCCGCCTAGATCGGACGCAATCTGGGGTAAAAGCTGGTCTAGAGGGGCTGGCGATGCTATGGCCGGTGGTCGTGCGGTCGGTGTTCATGCATAGGAGCCGCCTGCGTAGTGGAGGCTGGTGTCCGTGCAAGAGCTGGGTGCTCGTGCCGTCTGGGCTCGTGAAGCCAATCTTTGCGGTGGGCATGCCATCTGGGCTCACGCCGATACTCGTGGCTGGCGGCGATGGCAGAGAGTTTTTATGTGTTTTTGTGTTTCTGTATTTTTTTAATGTGTTTCTTTTTGCAGTTTTTATTTTTTGTAATTAATAAAAAAGAAATAGGCTATTGGACTTGTGTCCATAGCAGCAGAGTCCCATACTCCTCCTCTCTAGGAGGATGGAGGGGGCGAATGCTTCTCTTCTTTAGAAGAGGGGTCGTGTAGTTATATTTTTACAGATCGCTTTCTATGTTAGGAGAAAGTTTTTTAGAAGTTAAGACAATGTCTGCTACAAAGAAATTTGTGTGCGGGGGTGCTCCAGAGCAAATGCGTAGATTGGCTTATTGTCCGGATTTTCCCTGTATTGAAAAGTCACATCTGTAACTTCGGTTCATTGAATGAAATGAAGTCTGTTTTCATAAAATAAAAAAACAAAAAATTATAATGAGTTTCTCCACTTCTGATCATTCCAATGAGACAGCTTTTGTAGTGAAAAATCTCGTTTACAAACATATTTATGAACACGCTAATTATATTGAAGTATGTTATATCACTTCATGACATAAAAAAAAAAATAAGCTAAAAGATGTTGATATATATACTGACTTATAAATAGCAGAACTCTGTAATTCCATGCGCGAAGTTAGGTTTGCTTGACATTTTTCAAAGAATAAATTGAATCTAGTTGGAGGCGGAGATATTATCCAATGCAACTAGAAATGATTTGGCGTGAGAGAAGGGAAAGGGAAATTGAACACACTGATCATATAAGACTGCATGGAAAAAAGGCCCACAACGTTTGTTGTGATCGATGAGAGTTACATGACATACCATACGTGATACGTCCGAATCATTGCATGTGGCGGCAAGCAGCTAAGACAACTCCGTCCACCAATATTAGAAACATCTTCTTAATTTGAATACATCGCACCAATATTATTGTTGGCCCTTTCTCATAGCTCCAAGCAAAACTTTTCATGAACTTATATATATATATATATATATATATATATATATATATATATAAACTTCTCCGGCTAGTGTTTTAATCAGTTGTTACGTACGTAGCGATTTAAGGAAGACTCAAAGCACATTTGGATCTATATATATAATTCTAACCAATGGAAAACCGATAGAGTTGCTTGACATTATTATAAAGGCAAGAACTTCTCCATTTCAAGCAGTGTCTAATCATATATATATATATATATATATATAATTACTACAAGAAAATTACTTATTTGCGACCAGTTAATTCCAACGAAATGATTATTTGTAATTAAAATTGATTGTGAATAGTCTTTTAGTTGTAATAAATTGATCACAAAAACCCATTTTTCTTGTAGTATATATATTCACCACTTTTACATACTCGATCGGGATATTTATTAATTACATGTTTTATATATTAATTAGAAAGTTACAATTGGATAAACTATTGAATATTCTAGATGGATTTATTAATCTAGGTCAGTTTGATCTTATCCAAATGTCAATTCTAGAAAGGGGGGGTGGTTATTTATGTGAAGAATTAAATGAACAAAACCAGCTCCCAGCCAGCTAGCTCATGATGTGGGGTTTTACCTCGTGATCTTACAGGTTTTACTAGAGATAGATCACAAATATGTTCTATTGTTTCTCTACCTTTCGTATGTTATTATGATAAAAATGAAAGGAAAGCAATAGTACTACATGGACAAAAACAGCTATGAGCATTTTTAGTCATGATCTTTGATACTCATGTGGGTTATTTAGTTGGTGAAAATCACCAATCAAGAAGAAATATGTTCAAAATTGGGTAGCTATATGATGGATGCTTCACAGCAAGATCAGCACAAGGCCGACTGTAATGCTAGCTTATACAATATCAGCTACTATACAAGAAAAATGAGTATTTAATACGAATTATTTTCGATGAAAATGACTATTTGTGACGAGAATAAACTCATTTTAACAGGAAACTTGTCACATATAAACAACTTTCTCGCATCATATATATATATATATATATATATATATTGACTACTGAAAAATGGTGTTAGAATATAAATTAAATAATTTAATTTAATTTTTTCACATACTAATTCGTATATATATAGAAAGAGAACTCATGTTGGCATGCATGCATGCATGTTTAATTAGTTATTTATTTTTCTAAATATGGCAACAAACCTGCAGAGGGAGACATGTCCAAGCTTCCAACTGATCATCACATCTTCTTTCAGTTACATCAGTACTCATCAAAACAGTTGCTAATTGCCACTAGGAAACTGAATATCCTCATGTACATATAATAAACATGTTTCCTGGGTTGGTCCCTTTGCATTTTGCCTGCTCTAGGTTTCAAACTTCGCGCTTCTGTTATAATCTTTTGTGGACCCAAAACTTCACTTTCCATCGCTTATTATGTTGATCATTCAGTAGCTGTAAAATGGGACTAGCTTCCACCTTTCGGCTAAAAGGGTACTTAAAGCAATTATGAATATATTTTCTTTTCTCAAACCTCGATCTTCGATCGCCTCAAACCCTAAATGATCGTCTCATTTCTCATTGGACCAGTTCTTCCGAAAGGTAACAATACCTATTACCTTACATGACTTCCTTTCCTATTGTTTTACTATTCAGTTATTTTTGTTCGTTTTCATATTTGAATCTGGATTAAAAATTTTAGAAAATGACATTCTTGTATAATCTAGAAGAAAATAAATTCAGTCAACCAACGTATTCATGTAAATTAATTCAAAATAAATTCAATTTTATAAAAATTGACTCAATTAATCCAGATTCAAGAGCGCACAAAAAGAAAAAAAAATAGATAATAAAATAGTAGTAAATGAGATGTAAGGATATCATTATCCTTTCCGAAATAACTTATATATATTTGTGTAAAAAAGAAGGGTGCATGAGTTGTTGATCATTTGCCTCTTTTGATGATGAGCTAGCTAGCTATAATAATTACCATAAATTAGGTTAAAAAGTTTAAACCCGGCCAGTAAAAAAAAAAATAGTCACTTTATAAATTTGGTGATTGGAAATGTTTAATAATATTGGAGGTATTAGCAAAGGCCAGCTCAATTAACACAACTTCTTTTTTCCTAGTTTTGGTAAGAATCGAAAATGATAAAAAGCATCCAACTCTTAATTGACAGCTCGTTCTTTATCGGTTGAATCGAAAGTGTTGGAGATTTTCATCATGCAGTACTGAAGTGGAAAAACCATTATATGCATGTTGATTAATAAGAAATTATATATTTGAATGATATTTCAAATAACATAATCGGATAGTGAATTACGTAAAATGTAGAATCAGAATTCGAATTCAGGTTAGACTTCTGTTTTGATACTGTATTGTGAAATTATTACCACTCGTTCCATATATTTAATGTAACGAGAATAAGTGAATTTTATTATTTAATTTATATATCTTAACAAATCAAAATTGCATAGTACGTATAAGCTACAGAGTTAAAAGTAATTTTCTATTTAAATCCATCAAATATATTAATATAAGTCAAAGTCTAAAAACCTTATTTATATTATTAATGTTAATTAATATTCCGGATGCGTGTGTGACATATTAAATCTGTACTCAAAACAAAACATAAAACTAGCTACCTAGCTTTGACAATTTCAAAAGCACAGGGATAAAGCTAGCCTAACTGCTATTGGCTGTCATAATTAATTGGGTCAAGCTAGGCGCATTGCGTATGAATTGGATTGAGGAAATTCTATTTAAAATAAATAAGAAAAAAATGTGGTGCAGAATGTTTCATATATGCCAATAGTACATGATGAATGTTCAACAAGTCGATACCACTTTAGCTTGCAAAATAATAATATTTTATTTTCCTCCATCTATTTTCTATTCGTCCTATAGCTATCAAGTTTTATAATTTTATTATTTAGAATAATAATATTGGATTAGAACGAAGTGGCCATTTCAACTTCATGAGCACACCACAAAAAAAAAAAAAAAAAATTCTTTGGGGTCAACTATGGTTTTATATATATTATAATGTAGAGTATTTTCCATAGAGCATGTGAATGTGAGATAGTGAATAGTGACCGATGAAAAAAATTATTCATATTATATAATCGATGGATACTTCCCATTATTGTCTATAGAGAAAGAACATGCCAAGGCATATATAGGGGAAGTATGAATATTGGTATTTATAATATCATTAAAGGTTTGTTGATCAAAGTTTTGAAATATGATAATCCACTACAAGAAAATTGTTTAGTTGTCACCAGTTATTTCCTGTTAAAATGACTATTTCTTATCAAAATGAGTCAATTCTCGTAAAAAATAATCATTATCGTCGTAAATAACTTATCATAAATATTTATTTTTCTTGTAATGAATATTAGTAGTAACTGTCTTATATATTGAGATGTAGTTGATATAAATAAGAGAGATAGACAGATATATATCATGTGGAATATAAAAATTTGAGATCTATCTATTTGGCGAACCTATGTAGATGACATCGATTGATCCATTAGACCCCAAACCTCTATCTATGGGTCTCTCCTCAAATTCACCTACCATTCCTCAAAACATGCAATTATGGTAAGAATCCAAATTCTGAATGCCAAGTATAATTGTGAGTTATGCTAATTATAATAAACTGGTGTAGAACACACTAAACACTGTGAAATCTATTATATTTAGAAAAAAAAATCTAAATACCAATATTCTTTTTAAATAAACTAATGTGACAAGCATATACAGGAGCGGAACTACCTTAAGGCTTGGGAGGCCTTTGGCCCCGCAAAATTTTTAAAATTTGATGAAAATTAGATTTTAGAATGTGTTTTTATAAAGTAGATTATATAAAAATTAGTATGTGACCCACCCCCCAAAATTATTTTTTCTTAACTTTCCCCCGCCCAAACTAGATTTTCTGGTTCCACCCCTAAGCTTCTACATAGTAATATTGTTGTAGCTATACAAAAAAAAAATGCAAATAGCTAGACGACCCGTATGGATAGTGACAGTGTTTTATCTCATATAATCTCATCTCATCATTATAATTTTCTCAAATTTCTACACAAAATATAATAAACAATTCAACTTTAATTTTTCAAACCCAAAACAATAATAATATTAAAAAATAATATTCTAATAATATTTTATTCAACTTTTAAATTTCATCTCATCTCAATCTTATTATACAAACAGTACCTTATTCTAATTTACATGTTCATTCAATGAATTGAGAGAGAGAGAGATCGATCATGGAGTCAATGGACATTTTATCTCAATATTATTTATTTGTAAACTTACACTCTTGTGTTTAAGAGTTTGTATAATGATGTCATTTTTTTTCATCCCATCCTTTTATATCTTCCTTTGTCTATAGATATATGAAGTGGTAGATATCTATATATTAATGGTTAAATCCAAAAAATAAAAATAAAAACTATTGAGGATTAAAATGAAGTTGTTCAAATTAGTTGAAGGGTAAAAAGTGCCAGCTAGACAAGACAAAGAGATAATTGGTGCGTGCTAGCTAGAGAAGAGAATTTTCATGCAATGATGGTGACAGATGGTAAAGCCAAAGTTCATAAAGATAAGTTATGGAGTCTCCTACTGAATATTCTGAAGTACTATTTCATTCACAAGCTGGCCGGATCAGCAAATTGTTTTAATTAGGATGAAAAAACATGACTTTCTTAATCCATCTATTTTCTTAGTGACTTTTAAAAAAAAATAAACATAATTTGGAGAAAATAGTACATCTCGCTCTTTTTAAAATGAGTATGCGATATTTATACAACTTATGACTGTTTTTAGCATTACTCAAATGTGAAAAAAAAAACAATTTTATAAAACCGGAGAAGAAAGATCATCCTAATCATAAACATAAATAAACATGGGATGTTATTTACATACATACATAACTAACATAACTAACGGTTGTTTAAGACAATGGTTTGATTCAAAAGATTGTTGGAAAGGCCAAGCATCTCTAACTAAAATTCTAATTCCCTTTTTATTCTTAACTTAAAAATAAAATAAAGAGAAAAGATATTTACAACCGTGAATTGTGCAACCGCCACGTAATCGCTTTGAAAAAAGTAAATAAAATATGAAACCCACATAAAAAAATTATTTTTTTAATAGTGGACCCCACTCTTTTTCAAAACGATTACGTTGCAGTTGCATACTTCACGATTGTATGTAGAATTACTCTAAAATAAAAGACTAGATAGATTTTTGGCAGTTTTTATGACAAATCCCTTCTCTCCGACTGTTAGGGGGTTGGGGTTGTTTAAGGAAGTTAGGAATATATGAGAGTGATGAATGCATATAATTGTGGGACTGTGTATATATTATATGGTTTACATTTTTTATTAGAGAAATAATATTTATAATCTTGTGATGTGTAAATTTTGCGTACTCTTTTTGAAAAAATTAGATAAAGCCTCTTGTAAACGGTATCTTACATTATTTTTAAATTGTTATTCTCGATGTGCAAAAGCCTCTTATAAACGGTAGATAGGATATGAGGTTATTGATAATGTTGAATATAAATGAGAAGTTATCCTTTAATATATTTTTGGGAATGTACCAAATAAACCCTCTTCGGCTTTACATAATGAGTAGTGGTAAATACACAACATTTTATATAATATTTTTTACAATACATGATAAAATAAGGGTATTTTTGTAAAATGATGTTAGTTTTATAAGATATTTTATAAAAATATCTATCATTTTAAAACATTGTTGTATAAAATGTTGTGTGTTATCATTTTTCTTACATAATCTATTGTGGCTTTACGGCTTGGATTATTTTAAAAGTTAAAATCTAACCAAATGATTGTTATTAGTAGCAATAACCTTTTGTAATGAAAATTTTATAGAAATAAATTCATAAATTGTCGTGATTTAATGAATATATTATATGAAATTATGTCAGTTTATAGATTTAGTATATAATACTGAATATAATAATGGACTGTATAAGAATAGTACACTTTTTTTGAAAAAGAATATAATTTAATTTTTTATGTGGATTTTATATTTATTAAATTTTTTAAAAAAAATGTATAATTAGAAATATCGAAAAAATAACTCCAATAGGTTAAAATTTTCTTTTTAAAAAGAAAAAATAATATAGCTAAGAGGTCGGACTCAAATTTAAAAAAGAAAAAAAAAAGTAATTTATTTTCAATTTATTTGTTGTAAGGAAAAGAGTGATTAAGTTAAGTAAGCGAGTAGGTGGGCGCGAAAAGAACGTCGTCGTCCTTTGACTGTCTTTCTCTCCCTCCCAAAGTCCCAACTGATTCAAACCGTTTTTCTTTTTCAATTTATTTTGTTTTTAATTTTCCTATAAGTCTTATCTATCGCCTGCTCCTTCCTCCTCTCTGTATGATATAGAATATACTATCCGCCGGATAACCTAATCTCCGACCAAAGCCAGGCGATTCTTCCAAAATCTTCGGCGATCCGCTGATCCCTGTTCGTGTCGTTCCGATCCTAATCTCGAAGAGATCCAATTCTTTAACATTATTGGTGGTTTGGCTTTTTTGGATGAATATGCTATTGGAGCGTTTCGGAATTCGAAGTTGGAGGAGACTGCGCATAGGTCCTTTGATTTGGTAAAGGTGAGAAAATAATTTATTTCTTGAATTTGAAATCTCAGTTTGTTCTTATTCCTCCAACAGATGGAGATCGCTTTGATGTTATCAATTTGAAGTGAAAAACAACTAAGGAAAACTTATCGATCTGATTTCACCGGTTTTGTTCTGAATTTTCCATATTTTCCTTTTTCGGATTGAATTGTGAAAAATATTATCGACTAAAAACAATTATTCTTTTATTTAAAGATGTCAGATTATATTTTTGTTTCTGTTTTGGAAATAATATATCTGAAAGTTTTATCAGAGAGATTCAACTCTCTCTCTCTCTCTCTCAGTGGTACACTGTAAGCGTGTCTTCAAAACAAGAGTCAGAGAACCTGTCAAGCACATCAGAATTCAGAAAAACTCTTGGTTTTACATTCGTTTAATCGATGTCCGTTCCTAAATCTCGCAGCCGGGTAATTCGTTAAAAAAAAAATATATTGTCGATCTGTCTTATGGTACTTCTCTTGAGTTAATCAAATCATGCAAATATACGAATATCGATGGTCTTATTTATCATTTTTAATGTTATTTTTTTGCTTAAATTGTTTTCTTGAATCGCAATTCTGTGCTTTTTCGTTTGGATTTTAAATTCATGGGGATGAACAATGATCTTCCTTGCACGTGGGCTTCCATTGTCTCTTTCCATTTCCCTAAGAACACTAGCACCTGCAAGGTTGCAAGTTCAAAACTTCAATTCTGCTATTCAAAGAGTACAAACAAAATACATAATTCACGGATTTTGTCTTAAAAAAGGAAGAAATATTTTTATTCCTAAATACTTATTAATAATTAGTAAAGTAATTTAGCAATTCATCATCTCTGAGAGTCATAGTTGATCACTATAAGATAATTGTGTTTCTTCTTATAAAATGAGTGAGGAAGAGTAGGAGATTTGTTTTTAGTTTCCTTTTGTTTTTCTCATTTTGGGTGCAAGTTTTGAAATCATTGAATTGAATTGATTTGGCGTCGTGTTGTGTTGCGTTGTGTTTTGAGTGAAAACCCATTTTCCAGCCCAGCCGACCATGGCACTACTGTGAGAGAGACAAAGGAAAAAAATATTATTAATAAAAGAATCACCCTCCTTATCCTGCGCACCCCTGGCCTTCCATCTCTTTTCGTACACCCACTACTACCTCAGTCTACTCCCTGGTCTCCTCAATTTCCCAAGGGGGACCCCTCCCCTGCAAATTCAAACCTCTGATGGTAACCGTCACTGCACGTTGTAGCACTCTCCGCAAATTTTGTGACCCCGTTTGTATCTTATGTTGCTCTTTCACTCTTTAACCGCTTTGTCACGCCCTGATCTGCTTGGATTTGGGCTTGTTTTGATGAAAGAACGAGACCCATTTGCGTTTATTAGCTGTGATTCTCGAACTCATTCTCGTTCAGATCTGGGTCTCTGTAAAGATGTATGCTTTTGAATTTTGCGTTTATTAGTATCTTTCTTGCTTTTGATTGTGCATGGGTGGCAGATTGATTGCAGAGAAAAGGATCTTTCTTTTTGAGCAGCCGGTGTTATTCTTTTGAGTTTTGAGGTACATGAATGCCGAGGCTGTCGAGTATGGTTTAGTTATGTGAAGATTTGTTTCAATGTGGTCTAATTTGTTTAGCGTGGATGGATATATATGAGTCACATCAAGCATTGCGGAAGCTCTCGTCGGTGGACACATCAAGACCACCGTTGGTTCCGGCTGAAAAGAATAATGCAGTCACCGCCCGCCGATCTCGGACGAGGGAAGTTAGTTCTAGGTACAAGTCGCCATCTCCTGCAAGGCCTGCCACACCCCGGCGTTGCCCTTCTCCAAACCTCACTAGAACATTGTCTACAACCCCCTCCTCCCCTTTGGTACCTAAGAGAGCCCAATCTGCCGAGAGGAAGCGGCCCTCTACACCACCTTCCCCATCTCGGCCATCCACACCGGTCCATGACTCGGCAGTTGATATACAATTGTCATCCAGAAGGATAGGGAATGGTCGGTCACCAGAGAGTTTATGGCCGTCCACGATGCGTAGTTTGAGCGTTTCATTTCAGTCTGATAGCATATCAATTCCTATTGGTAAGAAGGAAAAACCGGTAAATGCTTCTTCAGACCGTGCTCTCCGGCCTTCATTAAACGTGGCACATAAGCAGGCAGAAACACCTATTGTTCCACGCAAACCTACACCGGAGAGGAAAAGGAGTCCTCTTAAAGGAAAGAATGTGCCTGATCAGTCGGAGAATTCTAGACCAGTCGAAGGTTTACATACCCGATTGATAGATCAGCATCGATGGCCAAGTAGAATAGGTGGGAAGGTATCTTCCAATACGTTGACTAAAAGTGTGGATCTTGGTGACAGAACCGTCAGGGCTTTAAGTACCCCAGTTCTGGGAACTGGACCATCTGTGCTGAGGAGAACACCGACATCTGATGATATAGGTAAACCGTTAAAAAGATCTGCTAGTGATGTCACAAGACTATTATCACTTGACGGGAGTGCTGGAGTAGGATTGGAGGTGAATTCAAATGACGATAACCCACTGCAGGTATTTGGACTTCACAAGTCTCTTTCTACAAGTTTATCAGATAGAATAAGATCAATCACGCCTGCTGTAAGATCTCAGTCTTTGCCTAGTTCTAGATCACAGCCACCATCTCCTTGTAAGACCTCAGTGGTGTCGTCCTCATTTAGTAGAGGTGTCAGTCCATCGCGGTCAAGACCATCAACTCCTCCTGGTGGGATTATTCCATCTCGAATTCGGTCATCCAATTCTTCCACTCAATCCAACAGTACTACGTCTGTGCTCAGTTTTATTGCGGATTTTAAAAAAGGAAAAAAAGGTACAAGCTACATAGAAGATGCTCATCAGCTGCGGCTGCTATACAATAGATTTTTGCAATGGCGATTTGCAAATGCACGGGCAGAGGCTGTACTTCATATTCAGAAAGTAATAGCAGAGGTAAAAATTATGATCTCTGTGGGATTAACTAACTTTTATTTATATATGATGCAGGTCATCTGATTTTTCCATATGTTTTATTTGCCTATATTTGTTATCTGTATTCAAGTATCATATCTAGGTATTGAAAGATAATTTGACAACTTATATACTGGTACACACACACACAGTCACATATATGTATACACACTTGCGCTCACACATATTCGCTTCATATTCTCTTGGTCAATGACTTGCAGTCCATAATGGTTCACATGCACTCACGCTATGTGTGTGTGTGTGTGTGTGTGTGTAAAATCAAAAGAAGACAATACCATGTTATTATTGTTTGGAGAAATATTGTAGTTACAGCTTACAATACCTTGGTGGTTACAAGAGATATAGCATAAAGCCCAAAATCAAGATATAATATTAGCGAAGAACATACAAAACAATCCATTACAAAACTTGATTATTGGATAACAGTAATGGGAGAATTTAAGCCAAAATACCACAACAACATGAATATAACACCTAGACCCCAAACTCCACACTCATACTCCTTCCACCGCGACTGGGGGATACGACATCCATCAACCACCAAAAGTCCCCCCATCTCCCTTCGAATTTCATGTTGAGATATAATTTCCAACTCCCGAGTAACACCCCTTGCACCAATCTTCCCAAAGTAGAAGCCACTTAGTTTACCTCCCTAAATACATCCCATATGAACTGTGAGATTGCTACCAACAAATAAATTCTTCTCCCAAATGTCCCTGGTCACCTAGGGCATACACCCACTTCCTTTCCATGAATTAATCACTTGTGAATTGGACTCAAGTTCAACTTCATGTAAAGTTGCAAACCATCTCAAATAACTCTTACTTCCACCGTGGTATTAGTACCTTCACCATAACATGATGAAAAACCTGCTTCAAATTTTCCTTAAGCATATCTAATCACCCCACCCCTCTACAATTCACCAGAACAATGTACATTCCACATCCGAGACTACGCAGCAATCACATTTTGAGGCCATCTGGATATTTATCTGTTGTACATCAAAATTTTGGTAGGGGCAAGTCTCTCGACACCCCTTTTCTTCAATTCAGTTGCCTATGCGACCTGATGTTATGCCAAGCAGATTTGATGAAAAAAATGCCATTGGTAGCTGCAGTCCAAACTGGTTGATCCTTTCCCTCCCTAATCCAAAAATACTTCATCATGATCATTTCAGTAAGCTCCTCCCTAACTAGTTATTGGAGATGGGGTTCATTCCATCCATTAGGACACAAGATTTTAATGACCTGAATCTCCTTCTGCCTGTTGAGATTATCCCTTTCATATGCAAGAATTTCCAAACCGACCAGTTTTTCAAACCAATAGGACACATGCCCTTTCATAATGAAAGAAAAACAAAACCGTTGGAATATATGGCATTTGTGCTGAATGGTTTTATCAAATATGTTTTACTAGTCACTGAAATGCTTTCAATTCTAGTTATGTAGTGCCATATCATCTTCATTTATTAAGCATTGATTTTAATGTTGAATATTATTCTCTTTCATATCATATGTTAACATTTTTTTATAAGTATGTGTTAACATTTATCTAAAAACTCTGTTTGATGGTGCAGAGAACTCTATTTAACGTTCAGAACACTATGCTAGATCTGTGGGATTCAGTAATCATGAAAAGGATCAATCTCCAACAACTGAAGCTAGATCTAAAGCTGAACTCAATTTTGAATGATCAAGTACTGCCTCTCGCTCTGTTTGGTTTTATCATGTTATTAAAAACTTATATTCAATCCAATAGACCACTTTTTATTGTAATTTGTGTCGCAAACATTATAATTTTCAGTTCTTTATTATGTTCTTTTCAAAAGACACAATACACACCATGATGCAGGGAGAGTATATTTTTTCATGCTTTTACATAAAAGCATGGGATATCGTTGTGGACAGTCAACCCCTAGGGGTTGCCTCAAGTGGTAAAGGCGGTGTGCTCCCTCCAAGGTCCAAGGTTTGAATCCCATTGGGTGTAAACAATCTCTAGAGGCCATCGAACTGGGGGATTTTCCCCTTGAATTACCAGAGGTGTGCTTGCGGAAAACTTCTTGCCGAGAGCCTATGCAAACATAAGGGATTAGTCGGGACGCTGTTCCTGGACACCCAGTACCAATAAAAAAAAAGTTGTGGACAATCCACTCTTTACTTATGTATATACTAGCAGAATCAAAACCACACAGCTAGAACCTTTCCTCATTTTACAAGATATGAAGAGACTGTAAGCCAATAAGATGCAGTTAGCAAAATTAGTGTTGAAGTTGCCTACCAGTCCTCAATGCAAGAAAGTTTTAGTTGTACAAGATACATAGAGATTAGATGTATTAAGATCTCACCCAGATTTGACATGTTCAAAATCATGATCTGATCCTGAATAAACAACGGGAGTCATATCCATTAGATTTGCCAAATTAACTCAGGCCTTGGGGCTCATATCATGGAAAAAAAAATAAAAAATTCATCCTCTAAGCACAGATCTTTTTTTTTATACAACCTCTAAGTACAGATCTTATGGAATAGGAACTATATCAAAGTTCCATTAGAAGAAAAGATGGCTTAACCTTCTCATGAAGACACTTTTGAAGACACAATCTTACCTTTTTCATGTTATCTCTGATTCTGATTGGGATGGACTGAATTCACTTGTTTGAGCATGCAAGATTAAGTACCTGATCTCAACAAATGCTTTTTCTAAGTGCTCGAATGTACAATGATTGATTCAGATGGTCTACCTCGATGATTGGGCTCTAATTGAAAGAAATCATATTGATTCTTTATCTGGGGCAGTGGAAGATTTAGAGGCAAGCACTCTTCGTCTTCCAGTAACTTCAGGGGCATGGGTATGTCAAGGTCATAAAAATTCATTTGCATTTGATTTGTGGGAAGAGTGCTCTTTGCCCTCATTTTTGGCTTTTTACTTTTACAGGCAGATATTGATTCTTTGGAGGCTGCTATTTGCTCAGCTGTTGATGTGATGCAGGCGATGGGAACCTCTATAGGCTCTATGCTCTCAAGGGTGAGATTTTTTTTGTTGTGATTATTTTTGCTTATACTGGGCATGTGCATTGTAGAAATATATTTAGCTGCCCCCTCCTCTTTGTTTCTCAACTACTTTCATTTTCACTCGAGTGGTTTGTCCTATATGCGTGCAGAATAATGTGTAGTTTGAAAAATAGATGATAACGGTATTATGCACAAAATTTTTTGTGTCTCACGCTGCGTCTTTTTTTTTTCCAACAAAGTTTGTATGTTAGGTGGTATTGTAGTCAGTAGAGAAAGTCAATGGACAAGATCTTCATTTTCTTGACATCTTCATTATTTCTTCTAGGATGAGAGCACACGTGTCTAATTATATTTAAGCTTTTCAAACACATTTTGAGTTTTAGGACTGTGCTGCTCCAATTTCTGTTTTCCTCCATTTTTTATAAACCTGAGATCTACCCCAACAGCATTTCATACTTTTACCACTTGAGCAACGCCTAAGCAGCCAGACATGCTACCCCATTGTTTACAAGTAATGCTGACTATTGTGTTAATACATGCTTTCTTTTTTTGATAAGTAAAAAGATTATATTAATAGGAATAGGCATAACCCAAGTATACAAGAAGTACACAAGACGTAACACCTAGTTAAGAGGAAGAGATAGATTCAAGAAAATCATGAAAATAATCAATGGGTCTAGCCCATAGGAATAAAGTATTAACAAAGAACAATCTAATCTCCTCCAGTGAGCGTTCCCTACCTTTAAAATTCCTATCATTCTGTTCCTCCCATATGACCATTGGAATACAAATAGGAACCATCTTCCACAAAGTTGTAATTTGGGAATAGCGCCAATCTCCAGCTGGCCAGAAGCTCGACCACACTAGCAGGCATAACCCAGGCTAGCTCCAATCTTCTAACAACATGATCCCATAACGCCCTGGCAACCTCACAGTGGAGTAGCAGATGATCCATCCTCTTCACTCTTTCTGTTCATACAACACCGGTCAACAACAATCACCCGGCGTTGCCGTCGGGACATCCTACAGAAATGCCTCATACTTATATAAAAAAAAATTAATATGCTTTATTTCAGATAACTTTGCACAATGCTTAATTCTGGATGCTCAATACTACCTCTAAATTCATGTGTTGTAGGTGGAGGGCATGAACAGTCTGGTTTCTGAACTTGCTGTCATGGCAGCACAGGAGAAAGCTTCAATTGATGAATGTGAAGTACTGTTGACTTCAATGGCAGCTATGCAGGTGAGACAATGATATAAGCTTTCTGGCACAAAAATGCCACTTGTTTTGTAGTGAAAAGATTATTTCCACTGTTTTATTTTAAAATTGCAATATTACACTTGAATGCTTTCAAAAATCAACTTTAGTGTTTTAAGACCTCATTTCTGAAAATCACACCTGAAGATTCTGATGGCGATGAATAATTATTTTAAATTTTAACACCTGGACTAATGAGATGGGCAGCTTGTTTATGGCTTATTTTGCCATCTTTCAAGCAAGTTTAACTTTCTTCTGATGGATATCTTGTTACACTTTACCTCTCTGTTTGCTCTTGATTGTTTTTCACTTTTGGAAACTTCAAATATTTACATCTTTGGAGAGAATAAGAAGGCAGGGTGGAGATAGGAGCGGTCCAGGGTTTCTGACTTTAAGGACTCTTTCTACTGATTTTGTTTCTTCTCTTTTTTCTCCTAGACTCGCAATATTTTAATCCAAGACCAATTCCACCTAGCCCTTTTTATCGTGAACCTAGGTTGAGGATTTATGTCAAACTGTCAACTGATTTCGTGGTGTGCAGACCATGCACCCATTTGAAAATTCTTTGTACCTGAAGAATTCGTGTTGTGTGAGATTTGATTGGTAGTTAGCAAAAAAACCCCCTTCCCATCAATCCCCCGCACTCTTTATTTTTATATAAAGCAAAAAGAAATGACCAAGAGGTAGAAGAACTACCCAAAACCAAGGAAGCATGGGATATGGGGAAAGGTCTAAATTTAAAAAAATTAAAACAAACAAACAATTTTTCTCAGAAGCCATGGAATACTGTTTTATGCAAACGATGTGATCTAAAAAGTTTTGAACTGTCTTATGCTAGCGATGTGATCTAAAAAGTTTTGAAAATATATCATCTTGGAAATGGTGGATCGGGTCTGGCCGGTCCATACTCAGTTTCTCACCGGTTTTGTAACTGCAAAACATGTATTATAGTTTTACTACTTGTGGTAGAATGCCTGTCAGTATGTTATGTAAAAGGGTAGTTTACAACATAGTCGTTATAGCTTAACTTTCCAATAATTTAGGCACATGTAGCAGTTCAGGTCTCCAAATCTCAAAATCTTGTCCTGGGAATTTCATTCTGCACCTACTGTGAATTTAGTAGAACTTGTAGTTTGAATTTTATCTGGTGCTTTTAAAAACATGTTGTACTTGTTCCTCAACAATTCATTCATTGCATAATTTCTGAGTATTTTGGATTGAAGCAGGTAGAGGAACACAGCCTTCAAACAAATCTCATACAATTGGAACAAGATTTGGAGAAGGGTAAGCAGCCAATCATGGCAATCAAGACACCCCCATGACCCTGACCAGCTGCTAACCTAACAACAACTTACCAGTTCGTCACTTCAGCAGATTCAAGTCACCATCTGCTCGGTTCAACGTGAATGTAAATTATTTTTTATTTTTTCCTTTCTTAAATTTTTGGTGAGAAATCTATTATGTTTTTTCTCATTTTTTTTTCCCTATTTTCTCAACAAAAGTGTTACTGGCACGATCCTTCCACTTGTAATGTTTGTATAATGAAAATGGAGAGAAAATGCAAAGGAAGTGAAAAAAAAAAAATATGGAAATTTACAGTAGAAGTAAAGTTGAAAGGGGTGAAAATAGAGCAGAAAGTGTTACATAGTTCAAATTTTGATAAGCAAGCACAATGGATTTGCACTTGCACATCTCAGTAATATGAACTGCGAAATGGGTATCACCCTATTGAAAAAATAATGATCTTTGGTTTCTGGATCTTAAGTTTTCTAGGATGTTTTTAGATACAAAGATATAATTAATGGCCATAGTTTCACTCCTAACTAGTAATTTCAAAACTGCCATTTTGGCTTCAATGAACATATTTCACTATCCTCCCTTGCTATATTGAAGTAAGAATTGAAAAATGCCTCATTTCCTCTTTGCATTCTTCAAAGTATGGGCAGGGTTTGCTTCACTAACTTGTAATATGATATTACATCTTCAATAAATATTTTTGGCCAGAAAATTTAACACACTCTTCGTCTTGAATATTATCATTCTCATTTATACTGTCTGCATACAATGAAAATGTTGGATGCATTCCGAAAGACTGGTAGTCGAGAAAAGAACGTTGTCAGACTCCCTGGGGCACTCTAATTGAGGTTGGTGAGACAGCACATGTGTTTACATCTGGCCATGCTCAAGCAACTAGGGCCGTAAGGCTATCAGCTCGGATCAGAAAAACCGACTAAACCGAATGGTTTGGTCCGGATTGGATCGGAATGAATGTGTATATATATATATATATATATATATAATATTATTTTATATAGTAGTTGTATAAGTTAAATATGTAATTTTCATCAAATGAATCACTATTGACCATATATATAATGAAATTATTTAATATTTATTAATCATATATAAAATGTTAAAGAGATCATTTAATTTTAATTTTACTAATTTAATTAATATTTTATATTAATTTTTCTATCAAAAAAAGAAAAGAAGAAAAAAAATGTTCACGAATCAACTGTACTGATAGCTAACAGTCTGGTCCAGCACCGAAATTTTCGGTCCGTAACCCCGTTTGGACCGGACCAGACCAATTACACTCCTGCAAGCAACAACAATCTACAAAATGCTAGAGAAGCTGACTGGAAAGATGAGAGAGGCTAGATTTAAGTCACCGTCACTGCTATGCATGACAAGCAGCAGGAAGAGGAGGTAATAGCCAAGGTGCACGGTGAGAAGTTGGCCATTGTATTTGTTTTCATCCCTACTGAACCTAGAACTTAGGGTGCGTTTAGATGTTGAGTTGAGTTGAGATAATAAAATATTGTTAGAATATTATTTATTATTATTATTATTATTTTGGGATTTGAAAAAGTTGAATTGTTTATTATATTTTGTATTGGGATTTGAAAAAGTTGTAATGATAAGTTGAGATGAGTTGGGAGGATTTTTGGTTCCAAACGAAGCCAAATCACTAGGAACCTCCGAGTTTAGATTGCAACAACGCGACTAAATTTATATCTAAGATTATATAGAGAGAGAATTATTGTGTTTAGAGATGCTAACAGATTCTATCATTTCAAGGATGGCATCTGTTCTTGTTAAGACTCTGTTGAGAAAAGATTGTTTTCTACACTTGGCAAGGTAACGTGGATGGAACAAGCATCTAGCTTTCCCAAGTTGTCAGTTTTTGCCTTTTGGTAATTGGAGAGTACAATGTATCAGTTTGTTGGAGGGTGCAAGTGTATTCTCCCCAAGCTTTGTTACTGTATTTACTTAAGTTTTCTTGCATCCGTACTTGTATTAGCTTCCATGAGCTAAATCCCAGGCTGAGAATATGATAAACAAGGAAAAACTCAAGTTTCTGATGCATGAACTGTGAATTAATTTCAATGTTTTTGCAAAAGTATATAGTAAGCAACACTTTCTTTGCTTCACTTACAAAACTGGGTACCTAATATTTTTACAGCACATAAAATTTCACTCGTTCTTTATTCAATCTTCTGCAACCCTTTGTAGGTTCATACACCATACTCATAAAAACCAGATTTCTGTCACACATCTTCTAGAAATGTGAAGATTTTAGCAATTAATTCCACATTGCTTGGTGTCAGGTCCCTTGGTTTTCATCACAAATGGATCAATGCGGACCCATAGCAAGGAGAAGATGGAAGCCAAAAGGATTGACCATATGACAACAATGGTCGGTGTCCGGTTCTGCCGCCCCATCAGACCTTTAAGGAATGGGTAGAGATGGACAATCACCCAGAAGGAAAAGAAGAGCTTGCCAAATAGAGGTCCCCACGATTGGTACCCATTGTTTATGGCGTCTGAGATACCAGCTACCACTCCAACAATGTTGATGATTAAGATAGTGGTTGGAGGGATTAGAAGTGTTGTCCATTTGAAGGCATATAATTCTCCAAAATCCTCATCATCTGTTGCCTTGGATGTGACAGTGAAGTTGGTGTCAATTCCAGCTAAAACCTTTAGGAGACCTTGCACAACAGCAAAGAGATGTGCTGACACACCACCAATGACCCAAAATTGTTCATTTCTCCACCATTCCTCAATGCTAACTCCGCTCCATCTCAGCTCGAGAATACCAGTAGCAAAGATCGACATGAACAAGGCAATGAAGAGGAGACTCGCAAGAGTGCTTATCTGGATTATGGAAAATTTAGGAATGATAACATGAGAATAATCTTATCGACAGACACAGCAAAAACACTTGGAACTTCTGTAAACTAAATATTTTTATTTTTATTTTTTTCCAATTTTCATATGTTATAATTCATGCAATGTTATGTTCCTTTGTATGAGGTTAAGAACTTTATAATCATCTTGAGTTCAAAATCACATAATTATCATCTTTTAATGTAAAGAATGGCAGTTATAATATTACCGGTGGCATGATGAACTTATCGGTGAGCAAGCAGATGGCAGGGAGGGTACAGTATGCAAGGAGGGGTAAGGAGGTGAAGGGATAAACAGTTGTGTTGGCATAGGCAAATCTCTCGAGCCACTTGAGCTTCCCTTCCTTGTAGCCATACCAGACAGGACAGTGGTGGCTGAAAAAGATCTCAATGGAACCAAGTGCCCACCGAAGCACCTGGTTGAGCCGATCTGACAAGTTGATTGGAGCTGTACCCTTAAATGCAGGTCTCTTTGGCATACAGTATATAGACCTCCAACCACGGCAATGCATCTTGAAACCTGTGAGGATATCCTCTGTGATAGATCCATAAATCCAGCCAAGCTGCACAATTCAAAAGTAGTGACAAAAACTGGTTATACACATTAGAAATTTTTAAGGGAAATCTGGAGGCACATTGAATAGAGTTGTCAACATTACCTCAAGACCCCATTCTGTTTTGTCTTCATAGCCACAACTGATTACATGAATGGCTTCTTTGAGCAGGGCTGCCGGACTTGAGGAAGGAGGCACACCACCCTGTTCCATTAAGGTTGAAGTCACAAAAATTGCAGACTGTCCAAATCTCTGTTCGAAATTCATCTGGGACATGAGCAGCTCCTTGTCATCATCCATTCCTACTCAAACATTGAAGTATGTGTAGATAAGATATATGGTAGGGAGCAATACTGCATACAAAAGATATAATTAAACAAGACAAAGATCTCCAATAACCTTGTAGACTTGGTTCCTCTATATTTGCCCCGTCCTTGGCATATTTTTGCTTCTTGCGGCGTCCAAAACATGGGCAGCAGTCACAGCTTACCATCTTTGGGCGCTTAGGACCTTTTGGAGGGTCATAGCCATATAGAGCTTGCCTTCTGAAAACGCATCCTGTGCCCACATATACAGGACCTTGAAGTCCATCGAGACCTTTCATGTTAATCTGCAAAAGAAAAGGAGTTAAAGAACATTATTTCTACTCTTATTAAAACAAACCAGTAAACAAGAACCATTGCTATGGTGAGATTCTAACACTGACTTACATCAAAGAAGACTGTGTTTCTGTTGGCATAACGATCATTCCTATCAATACCATCGAATCTTTGAGGGAATTGGACATAGCAAACCTTTTTTCCAATCTGGGTGTCCATCAAGAAACACATGGCCTCTCGAGCAGCTTTGCTGTTGTTAATATAGTGATCACAATCCAAGTTCAGCATGAAAGGAGCATTGGTAAGAACAGCAGAGACGCGAATCTGTAAATTAACAGAGTATTAAAAGAAGCATAAAAACAGAAGTTTATAAAGGTGAGGAAGTTTTAATTGAATAGAAGGCAGAGGGAGCTTGAAAGTTGAAACTCTTACCAAAGCATTCATGGCACCGGCTTTCTTGTGGTGTGAAAAACCAGGCCTTTTCTCACGAGAAACATAGACAAGACGAGGAAGCTCATTTCCTTCAACATCAAGACCTCCACTCTGACCAAGAAAGACCTGAATCATACCAGGGTGATCCTTAGTATTGTTTCCTGGCCATGGTGTCCCATCTTGCATGATCCACCCTTCTGGAGGAATCTTTGTGGCTTTAGCCACAAGGGCATTTATCCTAACCTTGAATTCTTCATATTCTCTCTGTCAAGCACCACAATATATTATGTAAAGTTGCTTATAGATACTTTATCAGGGAATGACATTAATGGAGGTGGTACAGACCTTCATAGCTCGACGCTCCTTGACAAATGTAGGCTGGACCTTGTCCTTGAGATAATCAATCTTCTCGGAGAAGTACATCTCTGGGGCTCGAGGCTCTATCAAAAATTTCTTACAAAAAGGTACCCATTTCCGAGCAAATTCTGCAGTTTCAGACAAGGCTTCGAACGTGAGCATGGAAGCACCATCATCTGAGATGTAGCATGAGATCTTATCAACCGGGTAGTCCATGGCCAAGATTGAAAGGATTGTGTTGGCTGTAACAAGAGGAGGTTCCTTCATGGGATCCACAGTACTGACAAAGACATCTACTGGAGCCAGTTGATTTGGTTCGCCTTCCCTCTCATACCTGTGTCAGTTATTAGTAAACCTCAGAATAGACTTCAGGAGACATTTAACAGAAGAATTTTAATGTCAAAGTTCTTTGAAGTCTTAAATGTAATCCTTAAGCCCAAAGGAACATTGTCCTTTGGTTCAGGGTGATTTAGCAGTCCTGTACAGGCAAGAATCCACATGATGTGCTCTACAAATTACACCTGCAGCTATTTGATTGGAGCAGCACATTCTTCAGTCACATATGCCATGGATCCTATTCAACTCAACTTCCAATAACCCCCACCAATCAGTGTCAATAAAATATGGAGTATTTTTTTTTTTATATATAATTTTACATTTTGCTAACAAATGAAATAATCAAATATTATATACTTCACACTAAATGGTTACTATTTATTTCAAACTTGAAATGAGGGATTGCCACCAGAACTGCTTTACTATAGGGAGAACTCGTTTGTTTTCACAATTCCTCTCAACTTATCTCATCTCATTTAATCATTACAATTTTTTCAAATTTCCACACAAAATAAAATAAACAATTCAACTTTTTCAAATTCTAAAACAAAAATAATATTAAAAAATATATATTCTAATAATATTTTATTTAACTTTTAATTTTAATCTTAACTTATCTCATCTCATATGCGAAAACAAACGAGACTGATTAAGCATCAAGTTCTTTCTTTTGTCAAAAAAAAAAAGACAAAAAGAACCGCTACAAGTACATCTGTCAAACCCGTTGAGGCTCTTGTCTTCTTTATTTTTTTCATTTCACTATAGCCTTTTAATAAACCGCTTGGAAAATAGTATATATATATATATATATATATATATATATATATATATATATACTAGGCTCTGTTACAGAACTTTTGGAAGAGAATCTGTTGATACTGAAAAGAGTTTACCAAAAGGTCAGCTGTTTTACCTTAACCCGTTTCTACAAAACACAAATAATTATGTAGTTCTAGGCTCTAGACATATATATATACTTGAATACAAATCGGTATACCTGAGAGAGAGACGATCAAGGTAGGTTTCACGATCAATGGGGAACCATTTCGGGAACTGATCAAGGATCCATGAAATTGCAAACCAAATTTCACATATCACAGATGTTAACCAGAGCCCAAAGGCATCATGCACCGGATTCATTAGTCTATATCGGAGGAAAGCAGCCAAAACAACAAGCCGGGCCACAATCACCATCCGATAAGGATTGATTTTGCTAGAAGCAATCGGTACTTTTCTTGAGAGAGGCTGCCTAGCTTCATCTATCCTGCATGATCATCATGATCATGATCAGTTAACATATTATTTTTAAATGTTTCGATTATTTATCCTGCATGTATGGATGCAATTTCTCGTTTTAATTAAGTCGGCCAAGGATTTGTATGAACAAGTCTTTGAATAAATGGATCCAGTTGGATAATTTGGTACGCACATGGATTTGTCAGGGTCGTAGTCATCTGGTTCAGGGCCCCCCAGGTTGCCTTGCTGCATTTTCCAGTCATCCATCCTCTCTTTCCAACCATCCTCTTTCTTTTGATCATGATCCCACCTTGCACTTCCTGCAATATTTTGCAAGAAAAGCTACTTCTTCTCAGAAAGTATATATTTTTCATCTTATTTGAAAGTTTAGATTAACAAAAACTTCCATTGATAAAAGTGGAAATTAGAAAGGTGACTCTGAGGACTTTGACTTCAGAAATTTGAGTATAATCAATTTATCAGGGGTGTAATTAATGCAGCACCCAACGAATTAGTTTTGCTAAAAGATAGTATAGACTTCCCTCTGCTTTTTGAGTTGAGGAGTTGCATGAAATATCAGAAAGTTCAGCAATATTAAATACTCCAGAAATATTGTAGGAATCACTTTGTGCATATCATCACTCTCCTACTTAAAACCCTCGATCAAGTTCAAACAAGAACTTGAGAAGATCTTGATTCGGGTTTCTGATATGGATCGCAAGAAAGTTACAAAGACCCTACATATATTTGGATTCTGGGAAGAGTAGTGATACCTACCAGATTCAGAAACTGGATATGGGTGCACTCGTTTATGCAACGAAGAAGATAGCGCGTTCTCTCCATGCGCATGAGATGATATAGGAAATTCACCGCTCACCTGCATGCGTGCATGCAAATAGTTTTTTTTTTCACTTGTTTATTGTACTGTTTGATCGAAAATTATCTGATATGATCCTCGCAAAAAGCAACAGTCTTGGATTCATTTTAAGCATTTGATCAACGATAAACATGAGCTTTTTTCCCTTACCGGTCGCGATCTAGAACCAGAAATAATTGGTGGGAAGTGGGCATTTTCATCGTCTTCTGGGCCCCTTCCATAGCTCATCTTACCATGAAGCATCGCTTCTGCAATCTGGTTATGCTTGTTGCGCTCATCCTCGATTTTGAATTCGTGCTCAATGTCATCAACATCCTCTTCATCATCATCTCCCTCAACCCTCGGACTCCCTTCACAATATTTCCAAAATATTGAAAAAAAAAAAGTTAAAAAAAAATTACCAATATATATAAGTTTGCTGTCTTCTTTGCCATTGTAATTTGTAAACTTATCACGTTCATGTGCATGTTTTGTAATACCTTTGAGACGCTTGTATCTGGTCCTGCACTGAGGACAAAGCTGGCTCCCTTCTCTCCTCTCATACTCATAGCATGGCCGGCACACCGGAAAACCGCACTCATTGCAGGCCACAAACAGGTCTCCATCCACTGTAACCCCCACGTCATCGCCGCAAATCTCACAGACTTGGCCATCCAAGTTCCTCAAAGGCTTGTGCTGCAACAAAACCACAAAAACCAAGATACATGTACATGCATTAGCCACGTACATAAATAGATATACAAACTGATCGACTAAAACCAAAACTTCTTTGCTCCATGTTTGTTACTACTCTCTCGATGGTTGGTTAATTTACCTCTTCATGGCCATGAATGACAACGAGCTCGTTGCGGTTGTGAGACCCGGCGACAAGTCCGGCGCTGGCTTCCATGGTGGCCGGTGGTGGTGTGGGAGAAAGATGAGCTGAAAGTGAGGTGGTGAGGGGGGGATGGCTTTCTTTTTTATGAATGAAAGGGTCGGAGGGCATAAGAGCTTTAGTTCCTGATCTCTCACCTAATGCGTCCACATAAGGGTGTTGTTGTTGGTTGCAGGGTCTCCATTGCCATGAAGTGAAGCTTCCTCTATTTTTCAACTACCGTCTATGCCTTCAGTACCGCCAGGCTTTTTCCAACGACCACCTTATAGCTAGAATACGTCCATTTTGTTTTAGATCGATCGGATCATGGTTTTAAAAAAAATAAAATTCTTTATTTCATTAATTTATATATATACATACACATGAATCACATTATGCAATATGTATTGAATGCATCATGTGCACCAGATCACTAATTCCATATACACTACAAGAAAAATGGACTTTTGTGATTATTTAATTGCGGCAAAAAGACTATTTATAACCAAAATAGACTCATTTTAACTGTAAATAGTCATTTCGTTGAAATTAACTGGCCACAAATAAGCAATTTTCTTGTAGTGATATATGAAATCTCCGGACATGATCTAAGTGGTTTGTATCAACTTAATTAATTGATGTAGAATTATTACTACGTTGAATTTATATAGCCGTGTATAGTAGTCGTTACAAGATTAACTTGATCGAGGCAGAAATATGTTGCCCCCATAACAAGAGATTTCAGAAAATAAGAGAATGAGAAATTAAATTATTATTTTTGACGAATTATTTATAATAAAAATGACTATTTGGGATAAGAATTGATTTATTTTTTGAAAATAATTATTTTCATAACAAATAATAACCACGAATAAGAGGTTTTTTTTTTTTCTGGTAGCATGCATGTTACCTAGCTAGTGATCTTGTTGCCTAAGGTACGTACCTCACGAATAGGATGAACCTCAAATGAACCAAAAATTAATATATATATATATATATATATATATATTTGGTGAAAAATGGGAAGCTTGATTTTCTTTTCAAACATGATTTTGCCACTTATTTCAAGAAAAAAATTCAAAAAATAGAACAATAATACAATCTCGTTTTGAGTATCAGTCTAAAAGATCTCTGTCTCTCTTTTTTTATCTTTTTTTTTTTTTTTCCTCTGATCCCTTTTTAATTTAGGCACCCAATTTTTAAGAGACCGTAAGTCTCACTCTATACATCTTTTTCTAGTTTATTTAAACACTATATATATTTGTCTCCCTCTACCAATCTTTTTTTTTATTTAATTAAATATTCTTCTTTCTTTTCTTTTATTATTTTGTTCTTTACTTTTGTATTCTTTTCAGAAATACAAAACATCGATGTTTTATATATAAAAGATTAAAAAAATATATATATCTAGCCTGACTACATTCGTCAGTGTATACTGGCTAACTATTATTATATAGAAGCCACAATTAATCTTTATTTTTTTAATGAGCTAGTTTGATGAGGGTGATTTTTATTTTTATTTTTTATGTTAGAACCTCTCCAAGCAGACCCTTCAGATTCCTGAAGAGTAAATCTCGGTCTCATGTACAGCATCTTCATAAATTTTCCTACATAAAATTGGTTAAATAGCTAACTTTTCACCAGGAGTGTGGATCCAAAAAATTAATTATTTACACCCATAAGATGTTGAATTTTAATTTTGTTAATGAGCATAATTTGAGAGATAAATTTCTCTAAAATTTTACTTTTGTTAATTTTGAAAAATATAAGAGGATTCCTTATTTCACATTTTATGAAAACAACAAGTTCTCTCCATTATGTACAACAAGTTCTCTCCATTATGTATCGGATCGGACCGAATCGGAAAGATCTGCAAAAGGACAGATGGGTCAGTATAAGCATATCGGGTGACAATGCAATATAAAGGAATCATCGGTTGTTTCTTATCTTAGAGCATTAGCATTGTCAAAATTTGATAAAAAGTACATATTTTTCATAAATTCAAAACTTTCGTATCCATAACCCCACATTAGACTTTTATATTTTACAATTACACTAACTATATATTAATTAATAATTTGATTTGATACTTAAATTATTGTTTCCCAACTTAAATATATTATAGCTCAAAATTGAAAAATAATAATTTAAGTAAATAAAATAATAGTTATAGAGTGTGAATAATGAGTCTTCAAATTTGAAGATGTATTGGAATGCATTGTAGCTCAAAGTTTCAGATTTTAGTATTTGGTGAATCCAATGCAGTAATTTTAAATATAAACTCATCAAATTTTGAAGATTAAACTCATTTGATGAGTCCAATGTCAATGCTCTAAGCCATAAGAGAAAATGATATTTATATATATATATATATATATATATATATATATTATATACTACTTACGTTCTCATCTCACTTCTATCGATTGGCATCATACATCCATTTTTGAAATTGTTAAAAGATAAAATTGAATTTAATGGTCGACAGATATTGTCATATCAAGACAGTAAGATATAAGTGGAATGACGGTATATATATATATATATATATATATATATATATATATATAAACACTAGGGAACGGTCTCAGGTGTGTTAACCCCAGGGTGCACCTGCATAATGATTTTTTAAAAAAAAAAGGTGAAAAAGTCGGTAGCTTAATTGTCTGGGAAAGGAAAATACAAGGTTAAAGAAAGACAAAAAATAAAGATTAAAAAAAATCTAAATTTCAGCAAAGTATGAGCATTAGTCTGCATCCATATTGGATTATCTATTTACTTTCTATATAATAATAAGATATTATTAATTTTTTATTTTAAAAAAAATTGAAACAAAAAAAATGAAAATTAGTAAATTGTCAGAACAAAAAGGATATGAAAAAGAGACGTCAATTCATGTGCGCCGCAGGACTATTAAGGGCATTTTGGTAAAACATGATCCTTCATTAAATTTTATAAGGGAACTACACGTCAAATGATCAAGGGTCTTAAATACATTTTAGTAAAACAGGATCTTTCATTAAATTCTACAATGAAGCTACACGAAAAATAGTCAAAGATTTTAAGAGTCTTTTAGTAAAATAGGATTTAACGGAAAAACAAGAAAAGTTAATGGAAAAACAATAAAAGTTATTATTCACAGTTAAATGGTCACTTATTATAATAAAGTAGATATAATATATAGTATGACTGAACCGTAAAATATTTGTTATAATGTCAACAAACTATTATTTGATTCGGAATAAGTAAATGCAAAATCAAATTGCAAATAATTGCAAATAGAAGCATGGGGGGATGAGAGAGTCTACAATCTGCCAACCAAAATACTTAAAAAACTATGAAAGCTATTGCTTTCAAAACCGCAGCAGTTTAGAGGTTACTTACAGAGAGTAGGAATGCTTGGAATGTAAGAACTTAGAAACGAAGCCAAACCCCAAATCGTTAGGTGTGTAAGTTAAAGTCTCTCTATCTAGATAAAGACTTGCTGCTCCTACTTGTACATACGTCTCTCTCTCTCTCTCTCTCTCTCTCTCTCTCTCTCTCTATATATATATATATATATAACCACAACAAATTAGATCATGCACATGCAAAAATGGGTTGGCATTTGTGAGTTGGCCTTGCGTTTTCACCCCAAGGCAATTATTCCAACCAAATATTTATCCCCCCTTCAAAAATATGCCTTTCGGGTTTAAGGTGAAGAAGCTTATTCTGTCATGTCAAACAAGGATGTTGCCGTGTTGGCGTGTCTAATTCCTTAATCCTAATCTACTAATTTCATATTTGAATCATGTTAGATTCTAGATTGTGACAAAAAATTTCGATTCTAAATGTTGCATGGTGGGTTAATATCGTCTTAAATCAAGTTCAATTATGCACGGGTCAACTGTAATTTGACTCGTGAATTTCGTGTAACGTTTGTATTGGATTCACGGATCATGGTAAAAAATCACACACCTGAGGAAAACTGCATAAAATACAAGAACAGAATACTGCAACACAAAGTATGCAAGTTTTAAGACATGGATTCAAACTCAGTCACACAAAAGAACATTTGCAAAAGGGGAAAAAAAGTGTTCAACCTTTGTCTTGGGGGTCTTCACCTTTGTTTGTTTGAATAAGATTCCAATCTCTTTCCTCAACGCCATTCAAGAAGAATACAAATAACCAGGCATAACACCACAGATGATGTCAAGATTGCATATATCCTAAAATGGATACCACCATAATAAATGGAGACTGATTCTAACAGCTATAAAAGGAAATGTGAGTTCACCTCGTACTGGTGTCCAAACTCTGCCTTTACGTTCTTGATTTATGGATCATTCTCCACAGTTCCCATCCAGTAGCTGGGATACAACCACCTGTGTACTAGCCCCACTTGCATCCATCTCAAAATGCTTGAACAGACAACATGCTGGTATAGACATGGACATAACAACCCAATCTTTAAAGCAATGGTCCAAACTCGCTTCCAGAACTCTAGTACTACAAGTTAGAACAGAGAATGTAGATTCTATTATTAAAAGCCTAGTAAACATATTCTCGTACATATGTTAAACTAATGCTATACAAGGCTTCTGGATCCTCGATCAAGTTGAAGAACGAAAATGAATATCACCCTGTAACTGTGCTATCGCTAAAACCCCATGGCCATAATAAATGAAACTTTGGACTGCACTCAGACACTAGCTGATACTTCATTTGCCGCTGACTTGTCTTGTTTCTATGGTGGTTCTTGTTTCTTTGGTGGTTCTTGAGCTTTTTGTGCCTTGTTTGGAACCAAAACTATGAATATGTTCCGGTCACGGAAGTTTTTGGCCTCCTCGGTTGCAAGCTGCATACCAACCCAATAGGAGATTGAAGACAGAAATAAGGGAGTTACCACACTTTAAAAAGGAATAACCAAGACTTAAGACAGGCATTGATGTAAAAATGCAAAAAGATAAATAAAATGACAGAAATGTCTGAACCTAGAAGAGAATCACAAGAGTGAAGTGAACCACAAACACCCAAACCAAACAAGACTGCTCAGGTCACTTATTGAAAATCCATAAATACACAATCTTTTTTGCCAAATTTACTTGACAATTTTTTTAATTGGTAATTTACTTGACTATATTTTTAATTGGTACACAGGTGAGAACCAGAAATATAGCAGGGATGGTCCTGCTGCCACCCATGGTTTCCCCCAGCCCTGATGGAAGTAAGAGTCAATTCTAGGTCTCTGATAAAATCTCTCGTGGACTTCGCTGAAAAGCTAGCTGTAACCTTAATGACGAATTTCATAGGATATTCAAGAAAAATGAGTGGGCACCCCTGGTCTGAATAGAAAGGCAATGAAGGGAGAGTTTTGAAGAAGACTGAAGCCAATGATACCAAGCCAACTATAGTTGACCATTCTTCTGAGATTAAACAAACCTGTTTTGAAACAGTATCAAGAATGAATGACTGCATCATGATTTCCCTATATAAATTTAACTGAGATTGGTTTAATACGTGTGATCAAGCATTCATCTGAAAAAATTATAATTGAGAATTGACAAGAATTAGAGACTACTTTTAACTAAATTTTGCTTAATATGTGGTGATCAAGCATTATCTGACAAAAATTGCAAATGAGGATCAAAAAGAATTAGTCTTCCAAAGTTTAGTCAAAACTGCACCATATCGGCGCTGCAATGGTTCCATTCCAAACATATTAGTCAATTATTTAACAATGTACTTCATGTTCTTGTTCGTGAAAGAAGAGCCTACTTACCAAAAAACAGAAGGGAAAAAAAGACAGAATATAAACCTATGTGGCTATGTCATGAGTACCTCTCCAACATCATTCTGAAAACGTCTGATAAGCTCGATGGCAATATTCCTGAATTCATTTTCACGACCTTTCAGGCTCACTACAACCTTAACCTGCAAGATTTGATATCTCAAATGTTCAAATCACAAAGACAATTTCAATATGTATACTACATGCTGACGTCATAAGAAAATCCCAGCAACCTTGTCACCATCTTTCAAAAACTTCCCTGCAGCTTTCAACCGAACAGAATAGTCATGTTGATCGATGTTGTAACTGCAAAGAAAATGAAGAAAATCAATTAATGAAAAACATTTACAAACTGACACTGACTAGTATAAAGTATGTGGATGCCTCAGCTATCGAATTATGGCTTAAAGAGAGAATTTGAAACATGCAGATAAAAAAAGTGCATACATGCATCCACTTAAAACCTATATTGCTGAATTTAACATCTCATGGTTAGATTAGGGGGCCTGGCCACTCTAGGTTTCAACTAACCCTTAGTATGGTTGGTTGCATTTTGGCCATATGTCGTAGCATCCACCCACCCTCTTTGAGCCGTTCCTTGCAAGTAAGAAATGTTTTTGCATACATAATTCCAGATTCAGTAAACTAGCATGCATAGGCGATGCTCTTGTATATGTTCCGTATACTTGGGCTCTTGCCTATTCTTATGATCAAAAAAATTTTGTTTCCCAATAAAAAAAAAAATTAATTCCAGATAACCAAGCAATCTTGGTAATTAGAGAGCAACGACCCAAAAATATCAAAGAAAAACTTAGCCAAAAGAATCATAAATGAAACTGACTACATACCCCATTTTGAGCTCCTTTAAATCCACGCGATTGGCTAGCATTTAAAAGCAGACTTAGTCAATAACTTTCTGAAATCTGGGAAACATAAATCAGAGAAAATCAGCGAAGTCTAATTAGGGAAGACATTCACCAGCGCTTTTCTTCTGCTGTTCTCTTTTCTTCTTTTGCTGTTCATATTTATATTTACTGAAAAGAGAGAAAAGATAAGGATCAAAGGGTCTTTTAAGGTTCAATAACCCCAACATGAACATTCAACAAGAGGGAAAAATTTTAAAATCGGATTGAGAAATATATAGATTTTGATCCAACGGTCATTTTATCATAAGTGATACTAAAGACGGTCCAGGTCCAAGGACAACACTCTTTCATTTTTACCTTTGTACCATTCTTGTATTAGTAATTTAGTGTAATTGTTTTGCCTAACAATCTCCAGGGTCAAATGGCGCTACCTCCCCTCAGAAGAAAGGATTGGAGGATGAGGTCATCAATTAAATACCCAATGGATGAGCATGTAACTTCCGAACTAAACATCGAAGGGGAAAGGGGCGAAAGCGAATTGATAATGCTTCTTAGAGGAGAAGTGTCCTACAGCCTAAATAAACATATAGCCCATCATTCGTGAAATTATTACCATTTTGAGGTAAAAAAAAAAATTTGAGGTTCCAATATAGCAACCATACATGCCCTCTGGGATACTTTATTTCACGTGAACAGATAAGAACACAATTGGGTGAACAATATCTACACATAAAAGCTACCTTGAGTTTGTAAGGGACCATACATCACACTTCATGTAGATAGGGCTTTTGATTTCATTTACTGCTTGACACTTGAAATACTTGTCAATTTTTTTTTAAACTATATATGAATCATAAACACATGAATTACATCAACTAAGGCCTCGTTTGGTTACACAAACCATCTCATCTCATCTCATCTAATCATTACAACTTTCCAAACTCCCACACAAAATACAATAAACAATTCAACTTTTTCAAATCTCAAAACAAAAATAATATTAAAAAATTATATTCTAACAATATTTTATCCAACTTTCAACTTTCATTTCATCTAATCTGTTTAATCAAATGAGACCTTAATTTTCATTTCAGACAGCTGACATACAGTTAAGATTGAAAAAATAAAATTGTAGCAGATTTTTTAAAAATAAAAGTAATAAAGAAATTATATATATATATATATATATATAACAACACTTCATCCGAAAAAATATGGTAAAGTACATCGTACTTGTAATCCATTATTTTGACAACAGGGGGATCAGCATCTGGGGATAGTATGACCTGCAAAAAACCGAGTGCAAATAAGTTCCTGTATAAATTAATAGAAAGAACCATAGACTAGAAGCTCAAAAAAATAAACCTTTCATTTTCTTACATAGTATCATAGGCATAACCACAACACAAGCACATAGAAACTCAAAATTGGATATTCTCAGAATGTGCATTAACAAGCATATTGCCACATATATTTTTTATCGGTGTATTGCCACATATTTAAACAAACAACAGTCAAAAACAAAAAAACATTCGTGTAACCCTCGATTTTTTTTTTTTTTTTTTTTTTTTTTGCACATTTTCCGGCCACTCAATTACTTGTTCAGAGAGCAAAGAAATCACACTAAAAGATGGATTACCAGATCAAGCTCGGCATCCTCAGCCATTTGAATAGCCTCATTTTTGGATAGCACTCCCACCTACGAATATAACAACATCAATCTCCGAACTATGACATTAGCTCAGAAATTAAGAACGCAGCTCAAGGAAGCACACAAACGTGACATTTAAAGCTAGACAAAAAGATAAGATATTTCGCAATTCTCTCCACTTTCCTGCGTTTTCCCAGGTACCAAGCGAGCGTAAACCAAACAAAAGAAAGCCACTCACCATATTCTGTTTCTCATCAATTAGCCTCACAGTGGCTGACCTATTTCAAAACCAAACAGCTCAGTTTCATTCTTAATCGAATCCAACTTCGAACGCACGCAAACACACACAGCCATAAGTACCTAATGGTGGAAATGTCAAGTGCTTGCTCGTCATCTGAGTCGCTCTTCTGGTACTGCCTCGAATTTCTGGGGCCAGAGGAGCGAAACCCGCCTCCGTACCGGGCGGTGATGGAGGAGCCACCGAGGGTTGAGGAGAGAGATATGGAGCTCGACTTGATGGTACCTATGTTGAAGAGGCGGACTCCGAAGAGCTTGGAATCGAGACAAGAAGGCGTCGCCGTGCGGGTCCGTGTCAAAAGGGGCTTGCATGGAAAGCTGCTGGCGATCCCAGCCATGGCGTCAAGAGTAGACTTTCACTGTGCGAGTTTGTCGCATAATTTACGAATTTCTTACTTATCCACCTTTTTCGGATGATTTCTTTGTCGGGTCGGGTCGGGTCGGTACTGAAGGCCTGCATTTTTATCGAACTAATAAAAGTTCACGAGCTGACGTTGTTACAAAACTTAGCTCAATTCAGTCTAATTTTAAATTAAGTTTAATATTAAAATATTTAACTCTTAAATTATTAAACTCATATCAATTCAAAATCTTCTTACGTGTGGGATCTACAATCTTTTTCAATTTAACACATCTTTATACATGGAATTCACAATCTTTTCAATTTCTCATAAAAAGTATTAAACTCATCTTAACATCCATACACATTTTAAACTTAATTTAGAAGGGTCTTACATAACTTCCACCACTACTCAACTCACTATTATTCATAAAGAACTTAACTCAGCTCAACATTCAAACGCATTCTAATGCTACCAACAAGTCCACATTTGTCACTTGTGCCTCATTTTTTAGAGAGAATAAGCTTATGTTTGGTTGCAAGATTTAGTTTAGATTAATTCATTTTAGTTTTTTATACGCGGGATCCACAACTTAATTCAACTCAACACATCTTTATATGTGGGATTCACAACCTTCTACATGGAACCTACAACCTTTTTCAATTTCTCATAAATAGTATTAAACTCATCTTAGATTGCGTTTGAATGTTGAACTGAGCTCAGCTGAGCAGAGTTCTTTATGAATAGTAGTGAGTTGAGTAGTAGAATGAGTTATGTGGAGCCTATCTAAACTGAGTTTAAAGTGTGTTTGATGTTAAGATTAGTTCATTAATTTTTATAGGAAGTTGAAAAAGGTTGTGGGTCTCACGTATAAAGATGTGTTAAGTTGAAAAAGGTTGTGGGTCTCACGTATAATGAGTTTTTGAGTTGAGATGAGTTTAGTAATTTGAGAGTTGAGTGTTTGAATATTAGATTCAATTTAAAATTAGATTGAGCTCAGCTGAATTTTACAACCAAACGCAGCCTCAACATCCAAACACATTTAAACTAATTTTACATGGGCGCCACATGACTCACTTCATCTACTCAACTCACTATTATTAATAAAGAGCTCAGCTCAACTCAACACCCAAATGCAGCCTAAGAATTCATAAAATAATATAATTTAATGTAATATGGTAAAATTATTTTTATTGTAAAATAGATTTAACAGCTCACATGATATCACTTTAATTTATTAATTTTTTTTATTTAATTTTCACTCATCTTTTATATATATATATATATATATATATATATATATTATATAATGTAATACATTTTATTATTATTAGATCATCAATTATATTTGAAAAAAATATTTAAAAATTGATGGATTATACCATTTCATCATAATGGAATAAAAATAAGATGAAATATAGTTTGTAAGATTTACAAAGGTTAACTGGACTTGATAAACAGAGATAATCAATATTTTTTAAGACAATTGTTTTAGGTCCTCAGGGAAAGAAAATCCAAAAAATCATTGTTTTTAGGTACTCAAAGGTAGAGACTCGGGGCTATTTAGAGAGTCAGATAAGATTAAAATTTTAATATTTTTGTTAATAGTATTAAGATGGTTTGAATTAAAATTTTTGAGTTGGTTTTAAAAAAAAAATATGTGGGTCCCATAGTGAGATGTATTTGAATGTAAAGAATAGATGAGATGATTTTAACTTTTTTGGAAAATGGAAATGTAGTAGCTACTAATGATCGAAAAGTTTATATAATAATGGATTTATATTTTAATGTATAATTAATTTCGAAAATTCAGAAAAATAATTTAGAAATTACATTATTAATTCATAGGCATTTTGATTTATATAATAATGTATAAGTTAATTTGGTTCATAAAATAAGTAATTTGGAAATTACATTATTAATTAGAAATTTTGTTTTATTTATATTTTAATGCATAAAATAATTTCGAAAATTCTATAAAAATAATTTATAAATGACATAATTAATTCGAGAAATTATTTTATATGTATATATTTATTTCAAAATTTCAGAAAACTCATTTATTCCCAAACATTATTAAATCAATAATTTTTTATTATTTATATTATAATGTATATATTAATTTCGAAATTACCGGCATAATTTATTCCGAAACATTAGTAATTTGAAAAAATTTTGGGATTTATTTTAATGGATATGTTTATTTCAAAAAATCAGGAAAATCATTTATTCTCAAACATTATTAATTTGAAAATTTGTTTTTATTTATATTGTAATGTATATAATAATGTCTGGAGGAACATGGTGTTTGAAAGACGGAAATCCAAAATAATGTTTGGAGGAAGGGTATAATCAGAGGAGGGGACAACATATATTGTTTTGTGTGTGAATGGTTATATCAATGAACAGTATTCAAAAATTTGGAAACAAACAGATCTCAACTGGGTTTTACGTGAAGAGTAATGATATACCCACAACATTTTGTACAACACAATGTGTTAAATGATGGGTATTTTTGTAAAATTATGTTATTTTTATAAGATGTTTTATAAAAATGCCCCTCATATAACACAATGTGTTATACAAAATGTTGTGGGTAAATCATTTTCCTTACGTGAATGGCCGTTTGGATATATTATCTCATCTCAGCGGATGAAATGGTCTGAGAATCTTGTATCTTATACGAGGCCCCAAACATCCCCATTATTCCTATGGATTACCCTAGAAGATCTAAGAAACCATATAATTAAGTCGAATGGTTTTATACATGAAGAGGTATATGTTGAGCAACCTCCAGATTTTGAAAATTATATTTCTCTAAATCATGTTTTCAAGCTCATAAAAGTATTATATGGACTCAAACAAGCCCTTATAGCTTAGTATGAGAGACTCGATGATTTTTTTATTAAAAAGTGTTTTTCAAGAGAAACAAAAATCAACACAACCATGTTCATTAAACAAGAAAAATATGATATTCTTTTAATTCAAATTTATGTGGATGATATAATATTTGGTGCTACTAATGAAAATATGTGTCAAGTTTTTGCTAAGAGTATGCAGAAAGAATTTGAAATGAACATAATGGGTGAAAATGGTATTTTTAAATAAAAACCCTGAGCCTTCAAATTATTGCAAAATCTCGTTTGTTAACAACATCAAGCAAATTTGAATCTCTTTCTGCACAATATCCATAGAGTTAGGCCTAGGCTTTGCAGCACTTGTTGGGACCCAGGTGTCTCCAATTATTCAACTCTCCATAGTTTCTACAAACACATCGTTTTCATCAGTCCATTGGCATTGCTTACTGCGATTCCTTTTTTAATGATGCCAAAAGGGAGAGAAGTTTTAGACTAGAATAATATGTTCTTTTCTATGCTTTATTTTAAAATAACATTCTTTTAATTGTTAAGCTTGTTATATATGCTTGGAATTATGTCTATCAATTACTTGAAAAACTAACGCACATTCTCAGGGAAAGCTTAAGTATTACTACAGGTTTCAGAGTTTTACTAAGTATTTGTCATAATCAAAAAGGGGGAGATTGTTGAACCCAAGCTTTCAAGATTCATATAATTATATATCTACATATAGATTTTGATGATAACAAATGAATCCAAGCATAAAGGAATCTCAAATTCAAGTTTTCTACGCAATGGATCCAAGCACATCAATGAATCAAGCTTAAGCAATAAATGAAACGAGCTTACTCTAAGAGCTTTATTTATAAGTTTGTTTCATTTCTTGCCCATGCTTAATTTGTTGATGTGCTTGGCTCCAATGTGTAGACAACTTGAGTTTGAGATTCCTTTATGCTTGAATTCATTTGTTATCATCAAAATCTATATACAGATATATAATTATATGAAACTTGAAACTTTGGGTTCAACAACTGGGTTTTACATGAATGGTCGTTTGGATATATTATCTCATCTCTATGGATGAAATGGTTTGGGAATTTTGTGTTTGATATGAGGCCCCAAACATCCCCCGATGAATGACAATTATTCATATGGATTACCCTAGAAGATCTAAGAAACCATATAATTAAGTCATGCCTTTCCATCTACTCTATTATCATCACTCCAAAGTGTGTATATGCCAATGTTGTTTAGAGAGTTTGAGTTATCAATCAATAACGTTATTGTGGTTCGCTCTTTATCTCAAATATCAATCTCTAGATTAAGGGTTTTTTTTTTTTTTTTTTACAAATAATCTCATTTAATTATTATAAAATTTTCAAACTCCTAAATAAAATAGAAAAAACAATTCAAAAATTTCAAATCTCAAAATAAAAATTATATTTTAACAAATTTTTTTTTTAATTTTCGTCTCATCTCATCTCATTTGTATAACCAAACGAAAGTGAATTGTGCCAACAACCACAAAATGCCCTCCTAGCGCAAGATACTTCATTGTCATGAACGTTTATACATCCATCCAAATATTTCTTTCTTCTTCTTCTTCTTTTTTTTTTTTTTTCTTATAACCCATCTATTTTTTTTTCTTGCTTTTTTTTTTTTTTTATAGATATATAGTGAGTCTTCCATAATGTCATCATATTCTTTTTATCGTCGAGTCAAGTTTTGGTAGGGGTGGGTAAAAACTCCAGTGACTCCGACTCTGACCGACATCCGCTCTGATTTCAACTTGGTCGGAGTCGGAAAAAGCTGAGTTTGGATTCAGAGTCGGAGTTAGTGGGTAAAAATAGTCAGAGTTGGAGCCAGAGTTCGAAGTTGAACAAGACTCCAGACTTTCAACTCCGATAGATATATTTAATATATTTAATATTACAAAATAAATTAAAGTTACTCTATTAGCCTAATGGTTGTTGACCATTTTATTAAACTCCATTGTTGGAGTTCGACCCCCCGCCACCCACGGGAATGAATTTTTTTTTAGGTTTTTTAATTAAACGGCATTGTACCATATCCCAACCCAAGGGCCAAACTTTTTCACTCATCCCCAATTTCCCCAGACCCCACAATAACTCTTTCTCACTTCTTCCTCTGGATGTCATTCTTCGCTTCTTCTTCTTCAATGTTCTTTACTTCTTCTTAATTGGTGTTGCCATATGTCACAGCCCGACGAGGAGCACCACTTTGAGTCCAAGGCCAGGCCTTGCACTGTTTTATTTTTTCTAACATTTCAATCCTCTCTCTCTCCCCCTCCCTTTAATCCATACATTTTTTTTTCTTTTTTTCTTTTATAATGTGCGATACATTTTCTATTTCTGCATAAGAATTTTTTTGCATGTTTTTGTTTGATTTTTGAATTTGGAAGTAAAGATTTTTCCTTTGTTTCAAATTGGTGACCGAATCTTGTGCGCTGCTCCAAGTTGGGCTTTGAACTCCGTGCTCCAAGCTCTAATCGGAGTCAAAGTTGGAGCACATTTTGGCCTTTGACCCCAATCGGACTACTCTGACTCCGTCAAAATCAAAGCTCAATCCTATGTTTTGGCGTGTAATTCCAACTATCTTTTACGGCTAATATTTTCAAAATTTGGGTTGGTAGAGCTCTGAATGGATCATTTGCCCAGCCCCATTGATACTTCACACATTTTCATGTTTTTTCTTCAACCCGTCTTCTTCTTTTGGGCAAGACCCACTGTTTGGTTGTGGGTCTGTCATGCGCAGAAACCCACAACCTGGCTATGGATCTCCCATGTTCAAATCTCCTTTACGTACACGTTCCTTTTTTATTTGCGCTTGATTTGTGTGGATGCAAATTACAAAATGGAAGGTTTGAGTTTTTGTTTATCTAATGAGTGTATAGGTGGGTCAGGCGATAGCTTAACGCCTCGTTTAGATAGTGAGATGTGAGAAAATTATAAATAATTTGTAAATAATAGTGAAATGATTTAAGTTATGATATTTTATGAAATTTTAGAAAATGAGAGAGAAAAAGTCAAATAAAAATATTGTTAAAATATTATTTTTATTTAATAATTTAAAAAAGTTGAATTATTTTTTATGTTTTGTTTAGAAATTTGTGAAAATTGTAATAATTTGGTAATGATTAGGTTAAAAAGTTGAAGATTTGAAATTGAAATTGTTTATATTTGTGGTGTTTGAATATTGAGATGAAATAGAATGAGATGAGATTGAAAAATCTTCCAGTCCAAACAGAGCCTAAACCACTCGCTCGCTCAGCTGACAGACGGAGTTGGGGACAAAATGAGTGCGAAAGTAGAAATTGTCACCCCACCCAGGCGGCAAGGGTGCTGCAGTGCTACCTCCTCTCGGCCCTCTTAAGAATTCTTTAACTCTAATTCGTGTAATCACCATATACTAATGTGTTCCAATATATATATATATTATGACGAGGAACCACTTCACGTCAAAACCTTTAGAACTCACACATGGAATCCAAACTCTTAGAGAGACTGACACAGCAACCCACCACCATGGCCTCTGCTTAAATCGCAGTTTGATTTCAGAAAGAATCGAACCTATGACATGAGGCTCATGCACACTAATTTGCCCTTATCTCTTGGGCTACTTATGGGTGGGTTGTTCCAATATTTTCACTTTCTAAAATGTTATTGTCATGTGAAGCTTTTATGAGACTGTCTTCTTATGATTCTCTGTTTGTTTAGGCTGGACTTTGCATCACAATACTTATTTTCCAAACGAATTTATTCAAAAATTTCTCTCTCCTTTATCAAAACCTCATTTCAAAAAATTCTCAAATAATTTAAACATTTTTTAGTAAATCAAACATGGCCTTAAACTCCAAATCAAGCTTTTTGTTATTAGTTACCCTCTAGTTAGATTAGTTTGATTCCATTCCTTTCTTCACGTTACGTTGAAAAACATTTTGAGGGAATGTTTAGGAAATGAGATGAGATGAGAAATATATGAATAGTAGTGAAATGATTTGTGAATAGTAATAAAATAGTTTGAATTATGATGTTTTATGGGTTTTGGAAAATGAGAGATAAAATGTTGAATAAAAATATTATAAAATTAAAATATTGTTAGAATATAATTTTTTAATATTATATTTATTTTTAAAATTTGAAAAAGTTGAATTATTTTTTGTATTTTGTTTGAAAGTTTAGAAAAATTATAATGATTAGTTTAAAAAAAGTTATAATGATTAGTTTGAAAATATTTATATTTGAGTTATGTTTAGAAATGAAATAAGATGAAATAAAATATAGAGAAATTCTATTTGCAATCCCCAAGTGGGGACTGCATGTGCAGGTCCTTTATTAAATGAGAAAAAATATCATTTTAAGGGGGGTAGTTTTGTAATTTTAAAAAATTTTAAAGGTAAAATTACCTAGGCTTGCATTGCAGTCCCCAAATAGGGACTGTATCTAGCATTGCTCTAAAATATATTACCAAACATTTCCTAAATATAAAACCATATACTAAAGCACGGATTTAGACTCCCTAACCAACACGAAAACATAATCTCAAATTTGGCGTTAATACCAATCACATGATCGATTTGGCAAAGAGCTAATATACGTGATTGATGAGAATAAATGATTGATGTGAAAAATGTATCAATCACATCAGGTAAGTAATAATATCACTCTATTATTATAGAAAAATGATAATTATAGTCATGAGTGTTTAAACGTTGCATAATCATTCTGAAAAAAATAAATAAATAGAAAATTCATGTGAAAAAAATTAATTTTTTTAATAATAAATCTTACTCTTTTTTAAAATGACTAAATTATATTTGTATACTCTGCAACTAATGTAATATTATTTTTTATTATAGTGTAGAATCCTTCTTTTGAGTTGAAATGGCAAAGAGCTAATTACGTGATTGATGACACATTATCAATATAATAAATAACTGATATTACTTACCATTTTTTAACCATCATGTTCTTATTATTTCATGTTATTTTATGATGTGATGTTAAATTATTAAAATCTATATACTATATTTTATTTGTGGATCAATTAATTAATGTCACGTTAAAAATATTTAGAAAATGATAAATATAATTTTTCACAATAAATACTTATTTAATTTATCTTTTATTTTAACAGATGGCATATCTGTTTGTTTAATTATAAAATTTGTAATATCTCAAGTATGACACTTAAAAAAAAAAGAGAGAGAGAGACAAAACGACAATGGAAGGTGACGTAAGGGTGTACGTGGCACGATCGTGTAGTCCAAACCCCTGCCATACCCAGTTTAGGGCGGAGGAGTGGGGCTGCGGAAAAGACCGAAAGCCGAAGTCGACCGAAACGTGTGGGTAGAGGGAGTTGTTGTCGTTCGATCAGATTCGGCCAGCTGAGGCTGACCGTCAGAGAACGTGTGGGGCCCATAGCCGGTAACAGGTAAGAGTTAGGGCAAAGGAGTTGGAAACGCCTCGGCAACTTTTGGTATTTTTGGGAAAAGTCCTACTTTCGTGAGGAAACAGATGGGATTTTTGAAAATCTTTTTATGTTGGTGATGAAATACCAATATTCTCCTCGTCTGCTTGTCAAGCCAAGGTGAGGAGGATATTGGACAAGTTACGAAATTGCGATTACAAAACTCGACTCTGAAATACATAACATTTCCCGATAAAGTGCATAGTTTTTTTTTTTTAAGTCACAAATAATTACTAGAAATGATACAATTATAAAAATTAAATCTATAAATTGAGATGATTTTATATGATACGTTAGATCTACTTTATAATAAAATAATTTTATAATTTAATGTACCACATCAATATATGTCAATTTATAAATTTAATTTTATGAAAGCTTTATATCATTAAAGTATTTATCATAATTTAAATATCTCATATATTTCATTACGTGTTGCTTTAAAACTAATCTTGTTTGTTTTTAGAAAACATCTCATCTCATCTCATATAATCATTACAACTTTCTGAACTTATAATATAAAATAAAATAAATAATTTAACTTTTTTAAATTCTAAAATAAAAATAATATTAAAAAATATATTTTAACAATTTTTTATTTAATTTTTTAACTTTAATCTCAACTTATCTCATCTCTAAAAATAAACAAACATATTTTAGAAGTTTAATCTACAATTTATGATACGTAAAGATCGGGCAATTTAATAGTTGATTTGGAATTGAAAAATGTTTGGAGTCGGTAAAAAGATCCCTATTAAAAAAAAAATGGTCCATGATGTAGCTTTCAAGTTTCAAGACAAAAAGATCTTTGGGTTTTCAAATATGACTTTTTAATCCTTTTATATATTAGAGTCTAGGATAGCTTACAAGATGGTTGTACCACCTCCTAATAAGTGGAGAGATTTTTGCCCTTATTCAGTGTCACTGACTAGGTGGTGGAGATTTGCAAGAGGTTTAGATAGTAAGTTAAAGTTATAAAATGAGATAACAAGTTAAAGTTATAAAATGAGACAAGATGAAATATATTATTATAATATAATTTTTATTTTAAAATTTAAAAAAGATGAACTATTTATTATGTTTTATTTAAAAATTTAAAAAATTTATAATAATGAGATGAGATGAGATAAATTAACAATATTTCATTATTCAAACCACTCATAAGAGCGGTGCAACCGTCGGTGAGTTCCACTTGAATGAACAACATCACCTTTATGGGTAGAGAGAATTGAGAATCCTCACCTTATAATTATAGTCGTAAATGCATATCGTCTCTTCCTCGAAGACAACTATTCATGCCATGAGAGGGTGTTAAGAGACTCATTTGTTGTTCCTTTCATGGTGGCACCAAAGGTCTCCTCCACCCCCACCTTAAGGCAGTCTCTCCCCACCCTCATTTTTTAAATTCTTAGTTCTTATATTCTCTCTCTATAATCTTCATTTTTATTTTTCTAAAGTTTTGGATTTTTAGGGTTTTTACTTGTATTTCCATTTTTAATTTTTTTCTCTTTATTTTTATTTTGTTGGCTTGTTTTTTTTCCTTCCATTTTTTGGAATTATATTATTGTGTTTTATTATTTTCAGCTTTGATTTCTTTTAAAAAATGACATATGCTTTTTCAATCACAATAACTTTATTTTTATTTTTATTCTTCTTTAAACATGTGACATCTATATACAACACTAAGTTGTGTGTTGACAATATGCCTTTCCATTAGTAGTTTTAACGGATTTATGGTGGAAGAACAATCTTTTACCCTCAATATCTAAAGACTATAAAAGGTTGAAGTTTCATGGTGTTGGACAGATACAATTGGGGTTGAAAACCGACATGGTCGATGCGGTTTCGGTGCAAAACCAACGCTACACCGACGAGTTTTGGAGAGCCTTAGAATTGGCCGATTGGGGGGAGAAAACCAATAGCCTCGGTCTTGACGTGAATCAGTGCAGTTCGTTGGTCTTCCGTCGGCGTCTCTGTGAAGGAGGAGGGGAGCGATAGACCCGACAGTTGGTGGGAAGAAGTGAACCTGCAGAGAAGAAAACTAGAGAGAAGAAGAAGAATGAGGGTTATTAATCCCAGCATGAAACGACACCTTTTAGATAAAAGCCAAACGACATCGTTTCATCTAATTGTTTTCATAAAACTCATTACTAAAATGATGTCATTTCACTTATTTAAGTAAAACGACATCATTTTATATACGTATAATATAAAAAATATATATATAATCGGTCGGTTTAGCGGTTTGAGTTTGGTTTAGATTGAAATTGAATCGGCTGGTGTCGGTTTCCTTATTTTTATATCGTCGACTGACCGGTTTTCTGTCAATTTTGGCTGATTCAAGACTCCGACGGCCAGTCCACATCCACGACTGTTGGTCCCATTGGTTTCTGTACAGCCCTAGGTACAATGGAGTTATTTCATACCATCTTTACCCGTGAACTTTGAGACAAGTTGTAAAAGTTACAATAAATTGAACATGGTAATTTCTAAACCTTAAAAAATTACAAGAACTTAAGCGTTATAATGGTTTATTATGTTGATAAAGGGATTTATTATTATTATTTTTTTATCGAGAGTTTTGACCTATAATAATCTTTCAAATAGGGCAGGGAGGGGAAAGTATTTTTCATCAATTCATTTGTTATCTTCATGATTTCTAAAATATAGAGATTTAGATGAATATATCAAGAAAAAAAAGCATGACTATATAGGAACATTTAAGTTTTCTTTATTTAAATAATTAACATGTAAATTCATTTCAAATATATCGAATATATATCATAAATAGATATTACAAAAGTAAATTTATAAATTGGATATGATATATTAAATTATAGAATTATTTTTATTATAAAATGGATATAACACGTCACATTACGTTAATCCGTGTTACTGTAGCACTTTCTCTGATGAGAAAATATAAATACCATCTTACTGTGCATAACATCCTTATCACACCCAATGTATTGGGTGAAAAAAAAAAAAAATTTAGCCTGGTGTGGTGCGGCTTCCAACTGCTCTCCAGCACAACTCTTCTCTGATTCACTAGCCAGAAAAAAAAGTGAAAGATTAAGAGCAAGGGTAAATGCGTCATCTACAAAATAAGGACGAAAGGGAAGAAAACAGAAAAGAAAAAAAGAACCGGAATCCAACCCAAACACACTCACCTTTAAGAAGGGTTTGTTTTCCCTCTCCATCGCCTTCCCTTCTCTTCTCTTCTTGGCTCTCTCGCGCCGAGAGAGAACCCAAGCAGCTCTCTATCTCTCACAATACATATAAGGAACTTATCTTTCCTTCTCCATTTCTATCTCCATTTGATATATATATTCCTTCTGATTCAGCGTATCGCGCAGCTGAATCTCCTTCGCTTTCTTCTTCAAGTTCTGAATCGGGCGGCTGAGATTGTCTTCATATTTTATCTGAGCGAAAGATCCGAGGTATGCAGCAGGCTGATCCGACGGTGCTGAGCTTGAGACCTGGTGGCGGTCGCGGCGGCAGACTCCTTGGTCCTTCTTCCTCTTCCAATTCTGCCCCTGCTTTCGGTTCCTTTTCCTCCGATCTCTCTATCCTCCGTCCTCATGGCGGCGCTCCTTCTCCTTTCTCCCTGAAGGTCTACATCCAATCTCAGCTCCTGTTTTTCTTTGGATCTGCTTTTTCATAGTACTGGGTTTTGATTTTACATGAGTTGTTACTGTTTCTTATTGGATTTGGATGTTTCTGGATATGATTTGCCCTTCTTTTACTTTGGTGGCGAAATTTGTATTGAGAAATAAAATGTTTTTGCTGTTTGAATTCAGTTCTGTGTTGGGATGGATAGGCGTGCGTCAAAAATTTGGATCTTTTCGTGGGTGTACGAAGAATTATATACGTTTTGTCTGGATCTTATGCAAATTTTGAAGGGTCACATGGATATGATTAATTTAAAAAAAAAAAACTTTGGGGTCAATGTTGTTAGCCTTTTTTTTTCATCTGTAGACTCCGTCTTTGTTTATGTGACTGTGTGAATAAACGCCGCTGCTTTTGATACTGTTTGGTTGGCATTTATAAGTCCCTTTTTGCTTTTACGAGTCTAAAATGTATAAAGCTTTGCTTTCAAAAGTGAGAAGGGCACTTAAAAAACGCAAGGCCAAGTATCACTTTTAGTATCTTATCTTCTTATTCTTCTTGTTTTTTTCAGTCGATGACTCGATATTAATTAGTTAATGGGAGAATGTCGTTTAAGCATCAAAATGGGTTTTAGGATTAGGAATAGGCCTAAACTAAACCGGGCATGCTTTTTGCATCTCTCGCAGTTTTTGATGTTGATGCCTTCACTAAAGGGGTTAATGCAGTGTAATAGTTACGCATAAATGTCCTAATTCTTGGTGGGCCACTCAGTATGTGTTCCTGCTGTAAATATGGACGTACAGCAAGATGTAGGCTTTAGGTGGGCATGCTGTGAATTCCATGTTGCCCACAAAGGACCTACAAACACAGGAACTCCATTATAGGGGATTTTGATGTAACAAGGCAAGTTTATTTTAGGATAAGAGAATCGGGTGCACTTTTGTATGCACTCTGTTCTCATATAATTAGTCATTATCTTTATGGTTGTTGGTTCTCTCTTTTACAAGTGGTTGAGCAAACTAACCAGAATTTGATTGTATTTTGATCGTTCTTGCCTTGGGATAAGGCTTAGCAATCTGTTGATTTTTTGAGTGTCACTTATTAAAAAATAGAGCATATACTTGGTAGCGAGCAAGTGATTGAGATGCTTGTAGCAGTGATGTCTATGCATAAATTTAGTGTTTCAATGTATACCATGCAATTTATTCCTTTCTTTAACCTTGCACTACTTTACAGGTAATTTATATTCTATGCTGACTTGTGGACTATTGTAAGGTTGAAGCTTTTTGACTCTTTAGTTGTTTTGTTGTTGTAGACTGGAGATTTGCGGTTTGAGGGTCATGAGCGTGTGCGGTACACCCGTGACCAGCTGTTACAGCATAGGGAGGTAATAAATTAATTCCATTCTTTTGATGCTCAAAATGTGTTATTTTGTTGGGTACCACTCATTTATCAGAGGAGACAATAGTGTTACCCCTCATGTCCTGAAACATTATTGAGTCCATTGTCTTTCAAATAAATTTTACAAAACTGCCCTCTTTAGTATAGATCCAAATAAAGTAAACCTAAAAGGTGTATTGATTTTAGGTTCAGTTTTTGTATACTTCCTGCTTACTTGGCCTTGCCTTGTTACTTGTCTCAATAAATTTTATTCATAAAAAAAAGGTGTATTGATTTTTAAACTAACGAGTAAGTTAGGAGAGTTATTAAAAATGTGTCCATTTACTTTTTAAAGTGCACTGTCTTATAACATCTCAAAATAGATTAGAGGAGCAACAGTATGGAAGGAGGGCGTGGTAGATTTTTTTCCCCTTCACTGCCTTTTCTTTTGGTTGCTATGAATGAATGAATGGATCAATTCCTCCAAACTCCCATGCTACCAATGTTCCCATGTCATTCTAGCTGTTTTTGTGTAGCTAGATGTGGGTAGACAAGAAAATTGCCCCCCGCCCCCTTTTTCCCTTTCTCTTGTATTCCACGTGTCATAATTATTCTTAATGTGTGTTTTTTTTTTACCTTTTTGGCATATAATGTCATACTTATAGGTCATATGGGAGAAAGCTGGATCTTCAAGTTTTTGTTTGAGCTGTTGGATTGTCTAATTTTGTTATCATGTTTGAGCAGTGTTCTGCATATACTTGTTTTTCTCTGCAGGCTGTTGAAGTCCCTGACGATGTTCTAAAGATCAAACGAGAAATTGAAGCTGAATTTTTTGGTGAAGAACAAAATTGGGGTCGTGGAGAAACCAATGTGAGTTCCAGTCCAACTTCCAATTCTCATTGTCATCCCTCTCCCTTCTTTTAAAGGGATGATTAGCACTGTTAAAAGCACCAGGCTCACTTAAAAATTCTCATGTTGCCTATGCACAAAGTTCAAGTGTGCACTTTTCTGCTTTAAGCACGCGTAGGCTTGCTTTTGACAGCATGGGTTGTAGTTGATAAATCTGAAGCCAGGCAGGAAAACTGATCTCTTTAAAGAAATTTTACGTGGACTGGAGTTTTCTAAGTGATCTACGTGTTTATACTTTTTGATAGCAAGGATGATTATATTCATTTTCTATTTAGCTTTGAAGTTTTATCGTGTTCAATTTTTTAGAGTTATAATTTTTTTGGATAGTCATATCATGCATAACTTTATTAGTTCCTCCTCCAGCCCCAACAAAATCCTCAGAATCGTTATTCTGAGCCAGATAATCGTGACTGGCGTGGCCGATCTGCACAGTTTCCTACCTCTGGAGAGAGTAGGGAAGTTGGTGGTCGATTTGACTCTAGACAGCCAGAAGACAATCAACCTAATCGCCAAGACCAGCTCAACTTCCAATTTCAAAGGGCCCAGATCTCTTCCCAAGGGGTAAGTGATATAAAAAGAAATATGGTGGCTTTTTATGTTCTGTTTCTTTAAACTGTTGCACTGATTAAAGTTGATCTCTACGTGTGTATTGCATTTAAACCTTTAATGATTTTATTACATTTAAAAGAAATTCTTAGCATGTATTATAGTGTCATTATTCATCCAATATCTTGTTACGGATGTACATTTTGTTTAGTTAACTGGACAATAAACTACTATTTTTTATTTTGTTGCATACAGCCATAAATTATTGCAGATACAAAAGAAATGATGTTTTGCTATATATAGAACATCTCTGAGAAGGTGTTGGTCATGTGATTTAAATTTAGTTTTAATTGTGAACATGTTTGTTTTTAGTAAAAAACTAAATTGTGTTAAAAGTAAACATGTCAATAGTTCATTGGGCATGTGCCCAGGAGTTTTGGGGAATTCATTCTGTTCTGCTCAATGAAGTAACTTCAAGTCGTGCGTTTCTTTGAACTTCCATTGTTTCAAACGAAGTTTTACCATAACATTTCTCTAATGTTGGCCACCCGCAAATGTTTGCACTATCTCCTTTCTGTGACAGTGTTGCATCCTTGGCAAGAAGTGTGTTTACCTTTCATTTATTATTTTTAAACTCTCAATAGGTGTTGAGGGGGTTGTATATATTAATCATCATAATATGTTTGGTGATATTTTGATATTGAATTCTGGACTTGTTAAACTTACCCTATAACTTATTCATGTAAGGTCTGCACCTAATAATCTAATCTTTCATGCCTTTTTGTTTGTGCTCAGTTAAAAGTCTGCATTTTTGTAAGTTTGGCGCTCTCATGGCTTTACTTGCACTGTTTTTAGTTTTATTGGTGTTCTTTATTATCAGGGAGGACCTGCTCCTGCACTAGTCAAGGCCGAGGTGCCATGGTCGGTCAGAAGGGGAAGCCTCTCTGAGATGGAACGCGTCCTGAAGACTGTGAAGGGGTAATATATGATGAAGATTTGTTGTTGTATACATGATCTATGTGTTCTGTATTATTTACTTGCTAGCTGTATTAAATACTTCCATTTATTGTCATTTATGATTCCTGCAATATTTTCCGACTTGCCTTCCGGTATTCTTTCAAATATTGAAATTTCAGGATATGCTACTGGGAAATGCTTTAGGGTCTTGCCTGTTGAGAAGAAATCTTTTCTAGCTAGGTAGCATAAAATGATCACATGCTAGTTTTGTTTAGACGTGTGTGAGCCTTTTATTGTCTCAATCTGAATTGGTTTCAACTCTGCTCTCATGAGTATTATGCATTTTTGGCTTTGCATTGTAATGTGATTAAGCTACGCATTTAACATAATTCAACATATTTTGTGTCGTCAAATCATTAGACTTGTAGCTGCAACCTATGCCAAATTCTGATCCAAGTTTAATGAACATTTATAATAGTTTGTCACCAGAAACTAATGATTTTTTTTATAACCAATAAATCTTTATTGATAAGCGCAGTTGGTGCAACTCAGGTACACGGAGAAAATAATGATAGAATTGAAAATCAGTTAATATGCATTTTCTCCTTTGCATGGCCTTGGTTTAAAACTTCTGAAGGTTGAGGGTGATTAGTATCTGTTCTTATGCAGGATTTTGAACAAGCTTACGCCTGAGAAGTTTGATCTGCTTAAGGGCCAGCTTATTGATTCTGGCATTACATCAGCCGCTATCTTGAAGGTCACTCTTTCAAATTTAATAAACCTTAACTGTTCTTCTACTGTGTTTCAAATTCCACTCACATTGGACTTTCTCACAGGAGGTTATTTCGCTAATATTTGATAAGGCTGTGCTGGAACCCACATTTTGTCCCATGTATGCTCTTCTATGTTTTGATCTTAGTGAAAAGCTCCCACCTTTCCCATCTGATGAACCTGGTGGTAAAGAAATTACTTTCAAGCGAGTCCTCTTGAATATCTGCCAGGAGGCTTTTGAAGGTGCTGACAAACTGAGGGAAGAAGTGAGGCAGATGGCGCCCGAGCAAGAGATGGAGCGGAGGGATAAAGAAAGATCAGTCAAGCTTCGGATTCTTGGAAATATCCGTCTAATTGGAGAGCTCCTGAAGCAGAAGATGGTACCTGAAAAGATTGTCCATCACATTGTTCAGGTTCTTGTGTCTCTCTTTATGGCTTGACCTCTAAATTGTTTAAATGTACTTTCAACTTTTGATGCTTTGAAATGTCTTTACTGTTATTAATATTGCTTTTGGTTGCTTACATATGCGAAACAGGAACTTCTAGGACCTCCTGATAGCAAGACTTGTCCTGCTGAGGAAAATGTTGAAGCCATATGTCAGTTCTTTAACACAATTGGTAAACAGCTTGATGAGGGCCCAAAATCACGGCGAATTAATGATATGTACTTCAGCCGACTGAAGGATTTGAGCTCAAACGCACAACTGGTCCCGCGAGTGAGGTTCATGCTTCGTGATGTTCTTGATTTGAGATCAAATAATTGGGTCCCCAGGCGTGAAGAGGTTGACAAATCCTAACATTATCATCGTTTTATGCGAAGTCAACTGATATGAATATGAATTTAAATTTGTTATCAGCTTGCAATTTCTAATCATTTCTTTACTACCTTGCTCTTTTTGCAGGTAAAAGCCAAAACCATCACTGAAATACATTCAGAAGCAGAGAAAAATCTTGGATTGCGTCCTGGTGCTACTGCAAGTATGCGGAATAGCCGCAGTGTCATTTCTGGTGCCCAAGGGAATACCGGCCCTGGGGGCTTCCCTATTGCCCGACCTGGTGCTGGGGGTTTGATGCCTGGAATGCCAGGAACCAGGAAGATGCCTGGGATGCCTGGATTTGATAATGACAATTGGGAGGTACCTCGAAACAGGTCAATGCCGAGGGGTGCTGGTTCAGTTGTGCAGCCTGTTGGTCGTGGCCAGTCACCACTAATTGGCAAGTCAACATCACTGAACACAAGGCTCTTACCTCAGGGTAGTGGTGGCTTTATAAGTGGGAAGACTAGTGCCCTATTGCAGGGCAGTGGACCCCCTCCTGCTCGCCTTCCTAATTTTGGTTTGGGTGCAGAGCCTGCACCACAGGTCTCTGTACCTGCTAAACCAGTTCTTGCTGCATCTGCACTTCCACTTGCTGAGAAGCCACAGGCTCCAGCTTCAAGGTTGAATTCAGATGATCTTCGAAGAAAAACGATCTCTCTTCTGGAGGAATATTTCAGTGTGCGGCTTTTGGATGAAGCGTTGCAGTGCGTGGAGGAACTAAAGTCTCCAGCATATCACCCTGAGTTTGTCAAGGAAGCAATCTCCCTTGGACTAGAGAAAAGTCCTCCATGTGTTGAACCAGTTGCGAAGCTTCTGGAGTACCTACTTGCCAGGAAGGTTCTCACGGCTAGAGATATAGGCACCGGATGTTTGCACTATGGCTTGATGTTGGATGATGTTGGAATTGACTTACCTAAAGCGCCAAATAATTTTGGTGAAATTATTGGGAAACTTGTTTTGGCTGAGGGATTGGATTTTATGGTGGTGAAGGAAGTCCTTGAGAAGGTGGAAGATGACCGGTTCCAGAAAGCAATATTTGAGGCAGCAGTTCTAATTGTTAGTTCCTCTCCATCTGGACAAGGTTTGCTGGATTCACAAGTATCCGATATCGAGGCCTGCCGGAGTCTACTCCAGTAAGCCTACTATTTCTCTGGATGAGTGCATCAGATTTCATAAGCAGATGCACCTCCGGAGCTCACTTTCACTTCAGGATGCCCTTTCCCGTTGTCCTCTCCTCTTGAGGCAAGCAATTTGCACTACCAAGTATGTGATAAGGGGGAGCTGCAAAAAAGCTGGTGATTTTTATGAGGCTGTATATTTTCCCGAGCTAATACCGGTGTGTTATTGAGGAAAGAAATCAAAACATAAATGCCATGGATTTTGTTCTCTGAGTTTTTGGCTAATCATATGCCGACATAGCTCGAGAAGAGTGGCCCTTATTAAGGGATCCAGTTGTTTTGTATTCGATTAGTTTTTCATTCATTTTTTTATTGTCTCGACTGAGTAACCTTAGTTTATTTTTGAACTGGCTCGCCCATAAATGCCTGTGCTTCTCTCTTTTTTTGCCTTTCACTTCAGAGGAGACCAATCTTTTCTTGAGGTGCATATTATTTGCTTACATTTTCAGCTGCCTTTTGGGTTTTCATGTGGCTGGGTTTCTAGGGTGGTGGGGGTTGTGTCAAGTTTGAATAAGAGTAAATCTATTCATCATTTCTTTTCTCATCATCTCATGATGTGATATTAGATGATAAGTTTACAAGTGTAGTATAATAAATAATTTACAATCATCTAATACTATATTATGACATGATGAGAATTGTGATGATAAGTAGTATTACTCGGATAATTGAAATAAGTAGTGCACTATAAGTAAATTAGCTACCCTTAGGCCCTCTCGGCTATGATTGCCTATAGGGGCCAAACTAAAGGGCATACTTAGTTTAATAAAGACTAACATTAGATATAGTTTTATGATGCGTAAGTTTCATATATTCTCTTTAAAAAATAATTAGGTTTATCATTAAAAAAATAACTTTTTCATGTAAGTTTTATATTTGAGTAATGCTACTCACCATTCTAATTCTCATCATGCTCTTATCATCCTATGATATGACATTAGATGATTGGAGATTATTTATTATATTTCACTTGTGAATCTATTATCTAATGCCACATCACGTGATGAGAAAATGGATGATAGATAGATTTTTCCTTTTTAGATTTATTAATTTTTTTTTCAAAAAGAGTACAAATTTGTACACACCGAGATTGTAAATATCATTTCTCAAAAAGTTTCTTTATTTATAAAATCTAAATGTGCGAGAGAAAAAAATTAGCCTCCAATAAATAGTATAAGAGTAATGCTAGATACAAGTTTCAAATAGACAAATTCTATGTAAAAAAGTACATCTTACTAGTAAAGAATAGATTCTTTTACACTTTTTAAAAATAGAGTCTACTTGCTTGCTCGAGACTTATCTTATAAATCATTTCTCATATTATAATAATGAAATTCAAATGATATAATTAAAATTAATTATTAATTTATTAGGACTTTATAATAATTATTTCTTAAATAATAATGGACAGTAACACCCAAAATATTCATATTTATTTCTATTTACAAACCCCACGTTAAACGAGTTCAGGACCCCCCGCGCTTTTTTCCTCTCAGAGAAATGTCTGCGGGCGAACACACGACTGTAGCTGCAAACACGAACACAAATCCAGACGACCAGTCGCTGAAACTTGCCCTAGCAATCTCTCTTCTACGATCGAAGTTCATTCAAAACCGGCCTCCTCCGACCGATCGGAATGAGTCTGATGCTTTGCGATGGAAGCGAAAGGTCCCCCCAGCTCATAAACTCCTCACCTCTCAGTTTGGTATCGAGAGAGTCGAGTTTCAATCCTTTATTTTTCTTTTTCTTAGCCTGAATTGTGTTTCTTTTTTCTATGGACTTTTAGGCTAAGGAGCGAAAGCAAGAGCTTCTGCGACTCAGAGAAGATCTCAAGGAAGCTGAAGGTTCTCAAATTCTCTCTCCCTAAAGAGTTTTATTTTTACCCCTTTATAATGTTCTTTTCTTTCAGATGCTTCACAGTGCGACTTGTTTACGAAAAGTGCCTCTTGCAAGTGCTATTTCTTTGATAATTTGGGGAAATTAAGCCCTCAGGGACTTGAAGACGGCTCTGATCGCAGATTCAACGACGTTCTTCGCCGACGATTTCTCAGACATGGTTTTTTCATTGCCGCCATCACCATCACCATCATAATTGAATATTTTATCCGTGTCCGGTTAAATGCCCGAATTTGTTTGTGCAGTGCGCTTCAAGGAAAGGAGGAGAGGAGCAGGTGCGTCAATCCAGCGACGGCAATTTTCAGGTTGATTTCATTACCAAATTGTTTTTCTCAATTCAAATTGTTTCCACGTGCGTATGAATCGATGCTTTTACGTTGTAGTTCACATCCGCTCAAAGTGTGATTGGAGTTTTTGTGCTTAATTTTATTCTCATTGGTTAGAATGTGAGTATGAGGATAAGGATGAAGCTAGTGGTCTTCACAACGAGATCCAGAAGAGTAGGCGTGTTCATCCGGGTTCCAACCCGGGAACCCGGGTATACCCGGACCGGAACCCGGATCTCAAATCCGGACTGAAACCCGGACCGGATTGATCCGGGTCAGATCCGGGCCGAAACCCGGGTGAATCCAGGTTTTTAAAACCCGGAAATCCGGATTCCGGATCGTATCCGGATTTTAGACAAAGATGAAAGAAGCCTTTAAGCTTCATCGACTTCAAATTCCAGATTCACACTCTCAAAAAAAAAAATTTCCAGATACACTGGACTCATTGTGGTGTTTATGGAAATTTTCTTGGACTGAAACAAGCATGGATGAGTACATTATTTATACAAACAGAGAGTGAAAATGACGAAGGAAATAAATTTGGGCTTTTTTCCTTCAAGTTTCTCAACAACCAAACAGATAAAATAGAGAAAATCGATACCCAATACAGATTAAAACAAAAAACAAGTTTCCAAACATTCCAAAAATACACGGTCACCAGCAAATCAAAGCATCCATCCACCACTGCACGACCCATCTCAACGGCAAACAGATGCAGCGACGGCGAAGGAGATGCGCCCGACGGGGTTACGATGGCGGCGGCTAGGGACCTAGGGTTTCTACTTCTGCGGCAGCGCAACAAGAGAGAGCGAGAGACAAGAGAGAGAGATATGAGTCAAGGGGTTTACCGGAATAACGATCTAAGGTCGACGGCGACAGAGATGTGGCGACGGCGTCGCGATGGCAGCGTCAAGAGACTAGGGTTTCTGCTCGGCAGCGAAACGAGAGAGAGCGAGAGACAAGAGAGAGCGAGAGACGAGAGAGAGAGAGGTGAGACGAAGACGAGTCGAAGTGAGTGTGACCCGGGGGGGTTATTTGGTTTTTTTTTAAAGGACCCGGGTACCGGGTTTAAACCCGGTACCCGGGTCCCTAACCCGTACCCGGACCGTGTTGGTCCGGTTTTTATAATCCGGGTTTCGGATCCGTTATGATCCGGGCCGAAACCCAGAACTGGAATCCGGTTTCCCGGGTTTCAGACCGGGCCGGGAAAAAACCCGGCCCAGATGAACAGTGCTACAGAAGAGACTTTTGCATCCTTGGTTATTTTTGTTGAATTATGGTTATTTTTTAACCAACGAAGTAATTTCAAAGCAAATTGGACTACCTTTCATGTGGCAGTCTTGAACACTGAAGATGAAGAAACCGAGCAACTCAGGGCCTCAGTTGACTTTCTGGTGGAGCTTTGCGACACTGTTTCTCCTGTCAGGCTGCTTAACTCACTGTCTGTGTGTGCATTATTTTCTTCGCTCACAAGCAATTTGTGAATAAATTACTGATTCTTTTGTTTTGATCTTATCTTTAATTTTTCTGTTATTAATCAAACTTTGCAGGTGGGAGAGGCTAATTTTGCTAACTGGGCACACCAAGCTGTAGACTTTATTTTAGGTGCTGATATTCTTTTATTAATGCATTGTATTTAAGCTTGTGTTAGTTTGGTAGAAATGAGTTATGTGGTCTACTCAACGGAAATGTCTTCACTATGATGGCTCCCATGATGAAAAGATTACTATTGGAGAGGAGAAAGTAAAGTCGAATGATGGAAGTTGATACACTGTTACTTCTGGCTCTCTTTAACATCTTTTTCAAGTCTCTTAATTCCATGCATGAATAGCTAGCACGGAAAGAAGTGGCTGGGAAAATGGATCACAATTTTCCATAAAGAGTAGTGATATGATTTCATTCCTTTCAAAAGAACATTTGCCCTAAGCTGGATGGAAAAAAAAGCTTGAATACTCATGAGAGTTTTTTGTTGGGAGAGGCTGCATTTGGTTGCAAGATTCAGCTGAGCTCAGTCTAATTTTAAGCTGAGTCTAACATCCAAACACCAAACTCTCAAATTACTAAACTCATCTCAACTCAAAACTTCCTTACACGTGGGACCCATAACCTTTTTCAATTTAACACTTTTTTATACGTGGGACCCAAAACCTTTTTCAACTTCCCATAAAAAGTACTAAACTCATCTTAACATCCAAACACATTTTAAACTCAGTTTAGATGGGCCTCACATAACTCCCTCCACTACTCAATTCACTACTTAAAGAACTGAGCTCAGCTCAACATCCAAACGCAGCCTCTTTATATTTCGTATGACCTACTTAAATGAGAAAACAACCACCTTCATCCTATGAATAGCAAATGTGCAATAGTGTACAGTTAGTATGACTCGTTCATTTTCCACCCGAGTGGGGAAGTAAAGCCAGCTATGGCTATGTTTATTGTTGTCTTTGCCCTTGCAATTAGGAGACTAGCTAAAGTTCAACTCCTAACGACATTGATGTGTGCTATTGTTTATTTAGTTGCTTCCATTTTTATAATGATGCAATATGGTCCTGGTTATTACTCTCTAACTCTGATAATTTTTATTCTGCTTCTTGAAGCTTCATTGAAGAATCTATTACCAAGGGGAAAAGACACGAAACTCATTGAAGGAATCGTCAACAGCTTAATTATGCGTCTTGTTAGAAGGATGTGTTCTCCATCAAAAGTATTTGGTAAATAGTTAATTTTTGATTGGTATTTAGCTGAATGTTTTGTTAACTTTAGGACAAACAATTAGCAATCGTTGTTACCTTGAAATTATTCACCCTAAGTGAAACTCTATGACATAAGTATGACATTGTTGCATATTTTCTTTTCTATTGCCATTCGGCTCTTCGTCTCTCTCTCTCCCTCTCTCTGTTTGTTTTTGGTAAATTTTGGTTTCGATCTTCTGTTACAGAGTCACTTCATACTGGCTTGGATGCCCAGTTCTATGTTCAGCATCTGATCCGTAAGCTTGGAAGTGAAGCCTACGTTGGACAACGTGCAATTCTTTCAGTTTCTCAAAGAATATCTGTGCTAGCTGAAAGTTTTCTTTTCTTAGATCCATTTGATGATTCTTTTCCCGGCATGCATGGCTGTATGTTCACATTGTAAGTATTCTGCAAAAGAACTTATACCGTTACAATGATTACTCCGATCTTTCAATTTGTATACAATCCAAGTGGCTGGGTGTAAATTTTAGCGCATCTTCTGCCGAAATAAGTTCAGTTTATGTTACACTTGTTTTCTTTTGGTGGGAGGATGTTGGATACGATCATATAATTAAGGATAGCTTATCTAACTTGCTCATACGTATAACAGGATCCAGCTTATTGAGTTTCTGATATCAGACTACTTATTAATTTGGTCGAGTGCTGAAGGCTTTGACAAGAGTATGTATCGCAGATGCTGCTTTCATTCATTAACTTGGTGCATATATTCAACCCCTGTAGCTTTCTTTCAATACTTTCCAAGCTTGACCTATAAGCCCAAATGAAATGTACCCCCGACTACAATAGCATAATACTACATGGGCATCTTGAAACTTAAGAAACCTTGTCCTTTCACTTTAGTAATTAAAATAATGCAATCTACCGAAAACAGACAACCGCAAAATGATGGAATATGATGACAATGCAGTGCTGTTTGAAGAGTGGGTGGCATCTATTCTCCATGCACGGAAAGCACTAGAACTTCTGGAAAGCAGAAATGGGCTTTATGTGCTTTACATGGATCGAGTCACGGGTGAATTGGCTAAACAAGTGGGTCAGTCTTCATCACTCCAGAAGCTCAAACCGGAGATTCTTGATTACCTGTTCCACTGACTGCATTGTCGCATACAGCTTCTGAGAAATGTAAGCTATTCCTTTATTTCGTTTTACCCCCTTGTATATTGACTCTTAAGGCTATTATAATTGATTACTAGAAAAAATGCGAACTTTCTGGCTTGACTGAATTGTAAGAGTTGGATTTGGCTAACCTGATTCAATGAAAGAAAATGCCAAGATTCATAACCAAAAACCAAGGGAGGCCTCTCTCTCTCTCTCTCTCTCGCACACCTTTGTCTTGTATTCTGTTGATCATAGAGAAACATATCTACTTGTATTATTTCCACATTATCTTATTCATAATACTATTGGACATCTAGATTAGAAACCCCCAGTTTTTTATCTAGTTGCGTATGCATAAACTGATTTAATTGGGTGGAGTGTAATGACTCTGCTTCTTGGGTTGTGTTTGTAGATTTCTTGGTGTTGGGATAAGATTTCCATTGTCTAGTACATTTCTTGGTATTGTCAACATTCCTTCTCAGATATCTTCCAACCACTTTTTCCATTCCCTCTGCGACGCAGTCGCAATCTTCTCACATCTTTCCTTCTTACCGAAACAGTCATATTGTGCATCTCGGGATAGACGCTCTAGAATTTGGTTTACTCTCTTTGTTCATTACTTTGGGAAAAAAATTCTTCTTCACACTCTACTGTATGAAGAAGCTCAGCACGTTAATATGAAGAAGCTCAGCACACTTAACGTGCTGGGTTAAAAAAAAAAAAAAAATCTTAAGTGTGGTGCGGACTTCCGACTGTCCCCATGATTCCTCGGACGCTGCTAAATGCACAGATGAATTCCGTGGCCACTGAAAAGTGTAAATTTGTTTGTTTTTTAGTTTTTTTCTTCTTTTTTTTCATACATTTTTTTATATGTTTAAATATATTTTTTTAAAACTTCACAATATCATTTAAAAACACTTACTTAATTATTAAGTAATTAAAAAAAAAAAATTTGGCTGCTTTCGGTGTCCTTCATACGTGGATTAAGCATTATCCTTACTTTATTTTTTTCATTTGACAGCTTCACTCTGGTCACAGTCTCTGTACACGGTCTAATCTTGGCTTCTTTTTCTCTTTTTTGATTAATACACATTATTTTTCATAACATTTTAGATAATTATATTTTAAAAGGAAAGATATTTTTATAAACTATCTTATAAAACTAATATTATTTTATCAAAATGTCTTTATTTTATAATATATATTATGAAATATATTGTGAAATGAATTGTGTATCATTATTCATCCGTCTTAGCCACTTCTCTTTTGTTTAAAGAAAATACTATATCACACTCTCCACACACTTCACATAATTTTTTTTTTTTTTTTTTTCACCCAGCACATTAGGTGTGCTGGGACTGCTTCACACAGTAGAGTGTGAAGCAGATTTTTTCTTTGTTTAATCCTACCAACCCCACTTATATCATTCACTGTCAAGCTCTGCTTCAACCACACAATAACCCAATACCTTTATCCTTCAATTAAGTTTTCAAGCTTTTCATTGAGCATTAGGCGTCTCTTCACCACCAGAAGCTCAGAAGCTTACTGCTTGGCTACCAGACATGAGATGGATATTCTCTTTCTCACTAATTGCCTTCCTCTTGTTGTGTCGATCTCTTCCAAGTTCAGCTCATGAAAAAAGCGTCTCGAATCCCCCCAGAAGAGCTTTTGGCAAGCATCTGCAACGGGAGACACAATTGGCAGATGCCTCATTTTACAACTGGAAGCTTGGAGTTCACATTAAAAGGAGGGGGAGATTTGGAACACGTGCTGGCACAAGATCTTCAGCAGTTCGAAACCAGAGATCATCTTCCTTCCATGTTGGCTCTGTTCTCTGCATCTCCCTCTTCCTCAGTTTCTTCATCATGTCATAGCAGTGAGAAGTTGAGAACTCGTTTTGATTCTTCTTCACTTTAAACTCTTCTCTCAAATTCAATGGATTTTCGCTTAATTTGATTGTAGCAAAGTGCTTCTTGTTTGAGTTCCTTTTTGTGTTAAGGTTATGAGGTTTGTTCTTTTTCATTGTGCGTAAAAATTGCAGGCTTGAATACAGACAATAAATATTAAGTGTGTTTACTTATCAAAAAAAAAAATATTAAGTGTGACAGCAGATTGTATTTCACCGTGTAGTTCAGATAATGAAGTTGGCAGTACCAGTATAGATCCAAGAAAAATTATTCTCATCAGCCACTATTCATCATCCCACACCCCACACCCCATGAAAAACACCATACACCTTATGAAAAAGTTATAAGCATGGGATGTGAGAGTAAATAGTATCTGACGGATAGTAAATCCCGGAGATAACGGATGAGGTTGGAATGTGGATTGAAGTTGAAATCCCATGACATCATAAACACTATCAATAAAATTAAAGATATTCCGCTTTGATAGTGATAGCAAAGTTTGTCTTCTTGAAGATGTGCTTAGATCTCTCCTCTTTCCATGGATTGACACTATTAAGCTATTAAATAAGCTTGTATGTATATGGCTGAAATGAAGAGTAATGAGATTACAGAACTAAGTATAAATTATTACCCTAAGCATCGGAATTTAGGATAATTGATAAGCAATTGTCTTATCTTTTTTTTTTTTTTTTTTTAAAGCAAGGCATATTATATTGTAAAGCCTTAATAGATGCTCTGATATCTCAATTTATTGTTGTCCATACTCAATATAGTCAAAAGATACACCATGGTGGCCAGTAATGACTACTACTGGACAACACAACATTGGCCGACACTCTTAACATTTTTGTCAAACACCCATGGCCAGCTTATATATGAAACTTTATTTCTTGAATTCACTGTTCTATATTAATTTGCTTTGCAACAACTGCTTTCATAACATTCATAAAAATTAAATAGATTGAGAGAGTATTAACAGGGTTTATAATATAGATTAAAGAATTAAATTCACTTATTTCATCAGCCTAAGTTTTGAGGATAATTAATTATTTGATATGGTATCATTGCAGTGGTTTTTAATTTATTTTATCTTCATTTTAGTTAAATATTCTGTATGTCGCGGGAAAAGACATGGCATCAAATTCCCTCAATCTTCTTTTAAGGGAAAAAAATATGCCATCTCTCTCTCTTTTTTTTTTTTAATATATATATATATATATATATATATATATGTCTTGGACAGAAAATAGATTCCCATTCTAATTAACAACCAAAAACCACGTATTCTGTACAATACCCATGAACACTATAAATCATGCACTTCCTTCTAGGAACTCATAGCCTAATGAACTAGCAGCCTAGAGTACCTCTCCACCTTAAATAAAAGGTTGTCTACTTGTCTAGAACAGAACAAGATCAAGAACACATGAAGAGAGAATTACTTGTGTGGCTCTTCTTCCTCGTGTCCCTCAGAGTTCTTTCTTATTCGTTATGTGAAAGTGCTGTCTCCCTAAAATCTGGGGAAAAGTCATTTTTTAAGCCTGAGAAAAGGCTCAATGGTAAGCATTTTTACGGATCTCTGTGTGTGTGTTTACACATGCAAATAAGTGAGTTTTGTTTCTAATTCTTTCTATTCAGGTTTATATGAGAGGTTTGTCAACCCAAACAGAGTAGATGAGCAGAAAAGATATGGGGCAGATCAAGAAGCTCATCCTTCAGAGATTTCCCGAAAGGGAAAATCAGTTTATGGAGGTGCCAATGACATTAAGCGCCCTCATACTGCCCGTGATGGAGCAAACTCCTCTTTGATTAAACCCAGTTCGGGGTTTTTGATGTTGCTGGGACATGTTGTGCTTCCCCTTCTCAATCTTGTTTTCTTCTTTTGAATGCTGATGTGATTTTGTAAACAGATACAGGTCATCTTTAAACTTTAGTTTGTGTTCTATTTTCTGATAAATGTTTAGGACTAAACTTTATGATTCATATTACTAGTTGTATAAAACATCCATCATGTGAGTTTTACATTAAAGAGTAGTCAGTTTGGAAACAGTGGGTTTCTGAACAAAAAAAAAATCTTTGGGATATAATAAGAGTTGATGCAAGGCAAATTTTTAATAATATGACAAGCTAGATTATTCTCCAATACCACCATAAAATTCTATCTTATCGAAGTTTGGAGAGCAATGCAACAGTTTATGAGCCAGATCAGATTCCTTTATTCTTAAGACTTGTAGAAATTCCAAAATGCGATGTTAATCAAAACAAAAAAAAGAGTGATAATATAGACAAGAATACTCACAATAATAGCCATTTGAGGTTTCTGAATAGCTGATATTTTGTGAATGAGATGAGATGAGATTTTGTAAATAGTAGTGAAATAGTTTGTGAATAGTAGTGAGATAGTTTGAGATAAATATTTATTGAATTTTGCAAGAGAAGAGAAAAATTTGAATAAAAAATATTATAAAGTTAAAATATTGTTAGAATATAATTTTTTAATATAACTTTTGTTTTGGGATTTGAAAAAGTTGAATTGTTTTTTGTTTAAAAAGTTAGGAAAGTTGTAACGATTAATTTGAAAAAGTTGCAATGATTAGTTTGAAAGTGTTTGTGTTTGAATGATGTTTGGGAAGAGAATGGAATGAGATGAGATGAGTTGACATGAAAAATATTTCCAAACATCCCCTTATAATACTCACAGATTGCATTTGGGTTCGAATCTAAAGTCAAGTATTTTGAACATCAATTGTTAGAATGAATTTGAAGTAGTAGTGTTATGAATTTGAAATAACATCCCATGACTACTAGATAGTGCTACTATGCCCCTTCAATTTGCCCACTTGGTATGCCCTTAGTGCAAATTGTATTTTTTTTTTCTTTTTATTTCAAACATTTAAAAAAAAAAACCAATATATTAATAATCACTTCTTTAATCAGTAAGTAAAAAACCTATTAAAAAATAACGTAAAATATATGAACAATGAAATTGAGAGAGGAAAAACAGAGAGCAAAGTATCATTTTTCAAACCAGTTCTTCTATATACAGTCGTTAGATACAACCGATGTGCAGTCATCTATGTCACGTCAGATTTAAAATGAATCTTTATCTCCCATCAGCTCGGTCTTTTTCTCATCAGCTCCAGTAGCTCGATCTCTCCCTCTCCTCAACTCTCTCTCATCAGCTCGGTCTTTCTCTCATCAAGTATATTCACGTCAGTCACATTTATACTCTGTTTGTATCATGCGCTTGCAACAAGCGTTTTTCTTTTCAAACGGTAAACTCCTATACACGATTCTGACAGATAACATCCCTATGTCCGAGGTTTATTTCCCAAAAAAATGGGTTTGTAGGATTTTTTTGTTTTTGTTTTTGAGAATTGAAAGACCAGCTTTCCACATCATTCCAAAAACAAATCATTTTACGTTAGGCTTAAATCCATCCATGAATTCCACCAATAGACTCGCTTTTTGCTCACTCATAAAACACGCTAATAATGAATATCACTTAACATTTTTATTCTACTTTAGTCTTTTAAATCAAATGATGTGATATAAGCTTCAGAATACATTTTTCAAAAAAATATTCAGGATTGAATGAAATTTTTATATAGTATTAAGAAAAATCTAATTGTAAGACTAATACGCACACACATTTATAATATTATATGACTAATAAATATTATAGGATTTAATTGATGTGTTTATCTTTCTTCCGCTCCGAATCTAGAAATACAAATCTCTACTCAGAAACCTGCCTCATCATTAGCCTAGAAAAAACAATTTTTGTTTTACATGTTTTCTAAGATTGTTCCAACTTCTAATCTGGGGTGTGTATTGAAGTAACATAACTCTCCATTCTTTATCCAAACCATATTTAAGCTGAAAAAAAATAAGATTCAAATCTTCCCTGCAGTTACTTCTTCTATCCAAGACTCCAAAGTGAACAACCAATATTCATTTCGTCAAATGTAATAGCGTTCGAACAGTACGGGTGACCACGCAATACATTTTCAAGGAATGAGTTTGATAGAAACGACCTGAAAGCATACTACTAAGAGGCAGCGTGCGAGCGAGAGAGAGAGTGGACTAGGCAGAGTAAAGGGGACGTCTGTACTCGTCGAAATACTGGTCGCGATCCACGAACACGATAGCATAGAGAGCATATATTATTCCTGGTATGTAACCTAGAATTGTCAGGAGCAAGCAGATGCAAAACTCAACCTGCAAAATAAAAAATGGAGAACTTCAGCCTCTGTTTCGTTCCATTGAAAATGAGCCGAAAAACCAATAGATTTTACGCCCAAAAAAAAAAAAAAAAACCACCAAGATTCTCCATCGGTGGACATGAGAACAGAGCGGAATTTCTTAAAATCTTATCATTATTAGTAATCATGGAACTAATCACGCATAATTTCCAGATGTGAGAACGACCAGACAGAAAGTAAAGAGGAGCATGAAGAGAGAGAGAGAGAGCGAGAGAGCGAGAGGAAGGATAGATACGCTGCAGCAACCGTGGCGGAAACAAACGCCCAAAGGAGGGAGCAAGATTGCGATCAGTATCTCGCAGCAGATCTCGCAGCATGTCGGCATATCCACAGAAAGATAAGAGGGGGAAAACAGTGGTGACCGGTGATGGAGTCTTAATGGAGAAGGAAACAAAACAGGGATCTGAACTTCAATGACATCCTTTTCTGTAAATTGCAAACGGATATTATTATTATTTTTTTCTTTTTCTCTTACCTGTATTTTAAATATTTTTAAATATTTTTTAAGAAAATAAAAAAATCAAAATATTATTAAAAGACATTACCTTAATCATTAAAAAAAAAAACTATAAAAAAATAAAAAATCACAGCAGCCATTATCTCAATCAAAATTCGACATTTCAGCCAATCAACACTCCAATAAGCAATAACAAACATTATGAATATCTATTCATAATGTTTGTGAATATCTATAAGAAAAAATCTATTCATCATCCCAACTTCCATCATCCTCCCATCATTCCATGATGTGGCATTAAATGATAGGTTCATAAGTAAAATATAATAAATAATCTCCAATCATTTAATGCCACATCATAGGATGATGAGAGGATGATGGAAGTTGGGATGATGAGTAGCATTACTCTTTAAAACATGATAAATATGAGATTTATTGAAAACAATATTATTTTTTTAAATAGTAGACTTAACTTTTTTTTAAAAAAAATATGCACAATTTATATATCTTAAGACTGTATATAATATTATTTAATTTTAAATGAATATTATTTTAGTTAATTTTTAAAAATATTAAATATTTAATAAACATTACGATAAAATTAAAAAATTTTATGAATCCGAGAAAGATAGCCACATAATCATAATGTGACATTTCAATATTTATAATTTCTCAATTAATTTCCAAATTTGTTGTGCTTACCCCCTCCACCTTGATCTTATTCTACTGGTTATTTGATAAAAATTCTGAGATATCTACTTTATAACTAATAATTAATTATTTAGAAATACCTACTGTTGCCAATCCCTTTACTATGCATTAAAAATTGTATCTTTTAAAATAACTTATTATCTTCAATATGATGTACAGTAAGCATGTTTTTCATATCCTCAAATAAAAAAAATTTACAAGATATGGAAGTCCTGCGTATTATTTTTGAAAAAAAATAAAGTTTATTATTAAAAAATAATTTATGTAAATTCTAGATTTAACAAAATTTTTAAAGAAAGTATACGAAACTTGTACTTTCTAATACCGTAAAATTGAATGTAAGTGGGTATTTCCCTTTCCCTAATGGAACCTTCTTCCCAGCAAAGGTGGGTTTGCATCCATCTTATGCTTGGAGGGGGATCATTGAAGCAAGAAAGTGGTTACTGGCAGGTTGTCGATGGAGGGTAGGGACTGGCACATCAATCTCTATATAGAATGATTATTGGGTTCCAGGCGATAAATGCTTAAGGTGGAGACATGAACATGGAGTTCCTGCTTCTCAAGAGGATGCAACTGTTGATAGTCTTATCAGTTAAGACACACGAACATGGCAGATTGATGATGTTAGAGTTCTCTTTAATCCAATAGTAGCTGAGGAGATCCTAAAGATTTGACTACCTTTTATGCCTTACAGAGACAAATGGATCTGGACAGAGGAATCTAGTGGATGTTTTACTGTAAAAAGTGCTTATAAACTGATTCAAGATTCAACTTTGAGGGACATGGCTGAGTCCTCAAGCTGGGTGCGTGATAAGCAACTATGGAAGAAGTTATGGAAGATGAATGTGCCACGGAAAATAAAAACTTTTGCATGGAAAGCTTGTAAGAACATTTTGCCTACACTTACAAATCTGAGGCATAGAAATGTTGGAGTGGACGGTGGTTGTTGTTTATGTGATGACAGGGAAGAAGACGTTGGTCATGTCTTGTTATTCTGTCCTCAGTTAAGAGGCATATGGCAGAGGTTGGGTCCAATAGGGTTGAGGCTCCAACCAGATAAAAGCTTTATGGATAATGTGAAATATGTGCCGAGTGTTGGCAGTGAAGTAGACTTTACTCTTTTGTTTGTTTTGTGTTGGGGTATGTGGTATCGAAGGAATAAACTGAAGATGGAAAATGAGCATATCACCCCTTGTGCAGCTGCTAATATGGCAATTTCTTTGTATAAATCTTTCTCAGACTTAAAAGGCCTTGAATGCTGAAGAGGTGAAGAAGGTGTGCAGATGGAACTTCCCTCCTACTGATTTTTTGAAGCTTAATGTTGATGGGACGGTTTTCTCAGACCTTAGAAAGGATGGTATTAGGATGGTTTTACGTGATAGCCATGGAAATGTGGTGATGGCAGCTACTGTCTCTGAATATGCAGTGAATGACCCGACTACCATTGAGTTACTTGCCATTTTTAGGGGCTGCAACTGTGTCTTCCATTGGGTATTCCTAAACTCATAGTAGAGTCTAATTGTTTGCTGGTGGTTCAAGAACTGCAAGATGCACAGGAGTTTTCTTCGGCTAATGGCAATTTGATTATGAAAGTGAAGAGTCTATTGAGTTTTTTCCAGGAAGTGAGAATTGAGCATGTAAATCGAGTGGGTAATGGAGTGGCTCATACTTTGGCTAGATATGCATGGAATGTGTTGGATATTCAAATGTGGTGGGGGTAATGTCCCTGAGTTTGCTGGTCATGCTATGTGGTTTGATCATCCAGTTCTGCAATTGTTTTCAGATTATGAATGAATTGTCATGTTTATCAAAAATGAAAAAAAAAAGAAAGAAGTAAAGAGTGTATCAATTTTCTTTTATTTCTTTATTTTTCCAATAGTTATTTGAATCCATAAATAAAATCATTCCATATGCATAGAATATTAATGAATATAGACCTATTGTATTTATTCAATACTTCTATATAATATGTTTAAATACTATAAATCTCATAAGAAGTTTAATATTATATTTATATATTTATACATTAAATCATTCAATTAGAGGATTAATTGGAGAGAATATTATAATATTTATTTCTCAAAATTACTGGAGTAGTTACCAAGTACTTGGAGGCAGAAGCTTCTGAATTTCTGATGGTTTCGACGTGTCAGTGCTCTACTGTTGAGAAGAGGAGACTAAACGGGGAGTTTCATTAATTGATACGGTGCGTTTTGTGTAGAATTCGTAAGTGATAGGTGCGTTCTATGTGTAACGGGTGAGATGGGATTAAACAGTGCGTTTAGATCATCTTCTTTAGGAAGGACCTGAAGGCTGAAGGCTGAAGGTGTTTTGTATTACAGTAGGTATAGGAGGGACGCGGGAAGGGGAAGTTGGAATTGTCTCGAATAAGAGTTTCCAAGAACCTTTCTTTCCTTTTCCTTAAGTCTTGTTCTTTTCTTGATACTTTTAACATCTACCCTGTGTTACTTCAGATCTAATCCACGTGCATCATCAACGTCGCGTCCTTTTCACACTCCATCTTCGACTCTCAACCAATCCTTCCGCGGGACATAGCCAGACCCGAAACTCATACAAGATCTTATATATTAAAGTTGATGCAGTTTTTCATAAATCCTATTATTAGCTTGTTCTGCTATGTTTAGATTATAATGTTAATTAGCTTATCTTGAAAGTTATTCTTTTATTAATGCAGTGATGTTTACAATGTGACTATACAAGTTGTATTCTGAGAAGTGGAATAGACAGAACATCAAGAATCAATTCAACTATTTTCGTTGATTGAAGCTTTCTCTGCAAGTTCTCTGTTTTTCAATTTGTATTTTCCATCAGTCTTGTTCTTTTCTTGATACTTTTAACATCTACCCTGTGTTACTTCATATCTAATCCACGCGCATCGTCAACGTCGCGTCCTTTTCACACTCCATCTTCGACTCCATCTAATCCAGACCTGAAATTCATACAAGATCTCATATCCTCTGCCTCCCTCTGCGGTTCTTTTTCTGCAAATCCATGGAATTCAAGTTTCGAGCCGTTGATGATCGACAGCCATTATATCCATCCTCTTCTTCCAGCCCCAGCTACTTCACCGACCAAGCATCGAGAGGTCTGTTAAAACACATCGTTCCTCTATCTCTATCCTATGGTCTTCTTTTGGTTGCTGAGAAAAAGGGAGAAAAGATAGAAAGTAAAATCTTTCGCAATTTTTTTTTTTAAATGGAAAGACTTTTCATAAAAAGAACAGTTTTTAAAATACCCTTGATTTATGTTCGATTAAGTATGAGATTGATTGATGGTTTTTAAGCCGTTAGGCACCCTTCCTTTGTAAACCAGTTTTCAATAGTGAGTTCTACCTAGTTGGGGGTGATGCCGGCATGATAGTGTTCGTTTGGAATTAGGAAAGACCTAACGCATAACCAGTCCATATGAGCGTCTATGGAGGTCAGTTGTGGAGCGTGGTGGTTGTTATGATCTCATATCAACTAAGTATGAAATTAGTTGATGGTTTATATGTTCCTAGACATTCTTTCATTGTAAGTCGGTTTTTAAGAGTGATTTTGCATAGTGGGTTGGTAACAATTTATGAGAAAACCCAAGGAAAGAAAGAAAACTTTCTGAATTTTATGTCTTAGACAACATTGGTACACATAGCTAAATTGGATGGGGTTCAGTTACTGAAATTCAGAGCTTTAAAGATTGTAAATTTTTGTTTCTTTTCTTACTTTCTCTCAGAACCCAAACATTATGCTCATTCTCTTAAATCTCTTTTATCACTGAATTTTGAGTAAACCCTATATTATCAGTCGGCCTTTCAACCACCGATCGACAGCCAAGCCAGGAGCAAATGCGAAACCCGAATGAGGTTCGAGAAGCAATCCAATGGGATCTCGAGAAGGAGCGAATTAGAGAAGAGATAATAGTAAAGGAGATCGTTCGACGTAGGGTGCTCGAAGAAGAGGTGAGAAGGGAGGTGATGATGGAGCGAGAGATGGCCATGCGGAGGCTCACAACCGAAGGGTTGTCATCCGAGGAATTATTGATGAAGGAGCGGATCAGAGAAGAGATAATCGCGGCTGAAATCGCTCGGCGCGGGGTGCTCAAAGCGGAAGTGAGGAGAGAGCTGATGGTTGAGCGAGAGATGGCCATGCAGAGGCACATGGCCACGGGCTTGTCATTGGAGGAGCTATTGACAATGCGGTTCGACTCGAGGCTGCCACCGACGTACCCATCTGATGGGAGGGCATTTCCTGTTCACAGCAGCGGGTTCGATATGTTTCCAACGTCACTATCAACGGAAGCTATGAAGCTCGATATCAAGCCTCCATCAGAGATTAACAAGGTAAGTTGATCTTACTGGTCAATTACCAATCATTCATCACCTTGCTGTTAATTTTGGGTGTCATATACTCTGTTGAATCAACAGTGTTGATCTTATGGTGCTTTCATAGAATTCTGATACCATTTTGCCATAAATTTGAAAATCTATTATTTTATGGAGCTTTTAGTTTCTGTTTGGGTGTCATACACTTGGGCGACTTTTCCGAAGTCAGCTTTGTATGACATGGTGGCTATCCGTCATACAGATTATCTTTATTGCTATAAGCTTGCTCAAACTCAGGCATTGGTCTTATACCTATTCTGTTACAACCTTCAACATATTTGTTCTCAAAACTCTAGTGCTTAGGAAAACAATTAAAACGGGAGTGTTTTCAATATAACCTTCTTAGATTAAAAAATCTTAATGTGTGGGATGAGATCCCTTCTGAACGAACCAACCGGAAACATTCATGTCTGAGTCAATTGCCAGTAGCCTATCTCTTTTGAAGATGTGGTTTTTCCTTGGTGATGAAGATATTTACATGCAATCAGTATTTACATATTTTGGCTGGTTTTACCAAGAAAAAAACACAATTTTGACTTGTTTATGCATATGGGAGCCATTTTTCTTTTGGACTACCACAATTCAACTTTTTCAAATTCTAAAATAATAATAATATTAAAAAATAATATTCTAATAATATTTTATTCAACTTTCAACTTTCTTCTAAAACCATCTCATCTCATCTCACTATCAAAACAACCTCTTAGCCTCCTTGCAATGTAAAAAAAGATGATTTATAGATTCACCATCCTTCTTGCACATGACACACTAATCAACTATACACAAACCACGTTTTCTAAGATTATCCATGGTCAATACTTTCCCTAGAGCAACCACCCAATTGAAGAACGCCACCTTAGTAGGTATCTTCACCCTCCAAATGCTTTTCCAGAGAATACACAACCATAATGACAATTAAGCACCTTATAAAAAGAACTGACTGAAAACCTGAAATTTCCAGGTTGGTCCTATAGTAGCCTGTCCTCTCTTCCCCACATCACTTTTGAATTGTAAATTCTTCCCAAAAAAATCTGAAATAACATTCACTTCCCAGTCATTTGCATATCTAATAAAGTCAACATTCCATTGAATATTTGATGGGAACTAAGATAAGCCTAGTCTTAAAGATATGTTGTAAGTTCCAGATGGGTCAAATACAAGTTCAAGGGCTTAAATGATGAAGATTCAGCTTTGATTCATTTGATAAGCTATGGAAAAGGCAACAACATGATTTAAAGGCTTTGGGCACTTGAAGGCTTTCAACATGACTCAAATTGATTGTGGGTTTAAGGGATTCCATTCTCACGGATTCATATCAATATTATTATTCGTACATTGAAGATAATCTGCTACAACAACATTTTTATACCTTGCAATCCTGTAAAGAGATAAAGTATAATTTAAGAGCTAATTCCCCACACCAAATGTCATGCTAAAACAGAATCATCTTCCCTTCCCCTACCTTAAATTTAATATGTTTGGAAAACTCCCCAAACCTTTCCTAATAAACGTCCATAAACTCATCCTATAAGCTCCTCTAACTTCATTAGAACACCAATCTCCCCATTCACTCCCATATTTAACAGCAACAACATTTTTCCATTAAGCATCTCTCTCTCTTCATGATATCTCCAAAGCCATTTTCCAAGGAGTGATTTTTTAAATAGTTCCAAATTTCTCACCCTCTTTCTCAACAAGAAACTAGTTGACAAACGTTGTTCCAACTAACCAAATGAAACTTTTGCGGGAAACTTCTTGTCAAAGGCTTGTGCAACCCCGGGATTAGTTAGGATGTTGTTCCTGGGCACCTGGTGCCAATAATAAAAAACAAAAAACTAACCAAATGAAACTTATTTTCCTCTCCTATTCCTCCCCATAAGAAATTACGATAAATCTTTTCCAGTTCTTCTATCTACCCCAGCTAGCAAAGGAAAAAGTGAAAGAAAATACGAAGGAAAATTAGACAATGTACTATTTATCAAAGTAATTCTTCCCCCTTTAGACAAATATAATTTTTTCCATCTAGCCAACCTTCTCGTGATCTTCTCAATCATCCAATCCCATATCAAAACAGATTTGTGAGAAGCACCCTAGGGAAGACTACCAAAATATTAGCCAAATCTGAAATATTTTGCATACGACACCCACAAGTACAATTTCAGACTTATTTAGCTTAATCCTGAAACCTGAGACATCTCCCAAAATATTAGGTTACTCTTTCTAACTTATTGACCTACTTCTTATCATTATTCCCGCTTCCCACCGAGGTGGCTCAATACCTGGAGAAACTTTAGCAAGATTTCTTATTGTGAGATGAATGATGAGTTTAAGTTTCACTTGGTAAAATGGGTCACAATATGCACCCTTATCTCAAAAGAAGGAAATGCCTTTGTTTATTCTTTTTTTTTTATTGGCACCGGGTGCTTGAGAACAGCTTCCCAACTAATTATGGGGGTGCACAGGCCCTCGAAAAGAAATTTCCGGCAAGTGCACCTCGAGTAATTTAAGTGGAAAATCACCCAAGCCCAAGGCCTTCACTTATTCTTATGATCACTAAAATGTTGTTTACTGATAAAAAAAAATCGGTTCGATTCTATGTTCTTGATTTCTCATCCCAAACCAAACCAAGTTATGGATTATAAGTTGTTTATATATATACTATATGTATTATACATATTTTTTATCAGTAAATAAAATTTTTATTGATCATAAGAATAGACAAAAATCCAAGTACACAGATCATATACAAGATATTATACATATTATAAAGCATAAAATTATAACCTAATTATACATATTCTAGTTATATTTAAGATTGGGCTTTAAAGCTTTAGAACATGTAGTTTTTTCTGAGGTTTTTCTTGAGTCACTCGATTAGAGGAGTGCTCGTGTGAATGCGGTGCCGGGTTCCTTTGGCTTCCTTCTCAATTGGTAGGCTTGCAACATCTGGGCCGTGGGCCTTATTAGCCATTTGTTGGGCCTAATCAAATGAGGGATGAATATGTCCCTCCAGTGATAATAGAAATCATAGTCGTTGAAGTCATATGATCTACAAATTCAGTCAATAACTTGAACTATAACGAAAATCAAGAGAATTTTAGTTATGAATTATTTCTAATATAATTCATCGACTTTCTCAAAGGTCTTTGAGTTATGATTTGTTTCTGTAACTATCAAAACCGACATTCTCAAAACCAAGCAACCTTAAATAAGTGTGGTTTAGTTGCAATGATGAACTTGCTTTTAACCTTAGGTTTTAAGGGTTGCTATTTTCTTGACTTATTGTCTTTGTTGAAGATACAAGATCCAAATTATTAATGTTATGGGTTTTGTAATTGTATTTTCACAGTTACAAAGGCACAAGGAAAACGTAAGTCTCATCTTATTTCGTGTATTAGTTTTGAAAGTTACAATAAGTCGTGCATATCTATTGACATTATATATATGAATTATTAGTATGGACATGAGTTCCTTGCAGGCCAAGCTCGAACCAAATCTTTTTGGAGCTAAGGAGAAAGCTATGAAACCATTAGCAAGGGGCCCTAGTGAGCTCCCAACAATTGGTTTGAAGAAGGGGCCCAAGAAGGAGTGGAGTTGTGCCCTCTGTCAGATTAGTACCACAAATGAGAGATGTCTGAGGGAACACTTTCGAGGAAAGAAGCACAAGGCTAGAGAAATAAGGCGGGCTTAGAACCCAGAGAATGAGCAAGATTGCCAGCTCAAAATCACTGCCAAAGGAATGTACCAAGCCTTGATATTATACTACAGGTTATTTGATAAACATTATGTTATCTAGTCGTAATTCTCACAAATATTTCATGACTAATGATTAATTAATTAGAAATACCTCCTATTGCTAATCCCTACTCTATGCATTAAATTGGATCTTTTAAAAGAATTTATCTTCAATATGACCTAGAGTAAGCACGTTTTTCGTATCATTCGATAAAAAAAATATTGTTAGATATAGTCATGAAATACACAAGTTTCGTGCACTTTATTTTTTTTTTTTAACAAAAAGTGGAGTCCACCATTAAAAGATTTTTTTTTAATTTTTTTTTATTTAGATCCCAAATTTAACTATTTTTTTCAAAAGGAGTACGCGAAACTTATACATTCTAAAACTATAAATATAATTTTTTTTCCAGTATTAGAGAATATCAATTTCTTTTATTTCTTTCTTTTTCCAATAGTTTTCTGAATCCATAAATAAAATCATTCCATATGTATAGAATATTAATGAATATAGACCCTATTGTATTTATTCAATACTTCTATATATATATATATATTATGAAAAATAGACTTCATTTCATTCCATAAAGGAAGTTACATATGTGACACAAGTTTCAAGCCAAACTATCATCTGTTGTAAGCTTCTCTGTACACAAAAATCTTTGCGACGGACATTGTCTAAACTTCAAGAAACTCTGAGAGTATCATTCTCTGTATAAAGCAGAGGAATAAACAACTCACATCAAAACTCCATCCTCCAAAGGAGGAGAAGTGAACAACACACCCATCCTCCTAAACGGAGGAGGGAGGATCCAAACACCGCTATAAACAAAAGTCCAATAGCCTATTTTAATTATTTTCTAACACAAGCAAAAACCAAAATACAGACACAAAAACACACTATAGAAAAATAAAAAAACAGAGGAAAACAGAGACTATGGTGGTGCGTGAGGGACACGCGCCACCCTGGGAGGAAGTTGATCGGTCGATCTTGAAGGTGCCGGAGTCGCTGGACCCTGAGTTGCCGCATGTGGCATCAACGAAATAAAAATCGTGGTAGCGTGTGGGCATGCACTCCCTTTGACCTGTGTGTGGGTGCAACGCATCGCTCCAATTGGCGCCCAATCCGGTCGCCTGTGAGATCGGCGGGTGAGGATTCCCCCAGTGGGGCGATGGCCACAAGAGAAGCTCGAATCTGACTTCTCCCTCTTATTCCGACTGAAAAACAAAAACTAAGAAAAAAACAAAAGGAAAGGAAGAAAAACTGAAAAGAAAGAGGAGTCTGGTTTCGGGAGGTTTTCTTTTAGAGAGATGGGAGAGCCACTCTCTCTAGCTTTCGGTCCCGACACTTTTAGCATGGATCTTCTATATAATATGTTTAAATACTATAAATCTCATTAGAAATTTAATATTATATTTATATATTTATACTAAATCATTCAATTCGAGGATTAAATGGAGAGAATATTAGAATATTTATTTCTCAGAGTTGATCAAATTGAAGAGAGAGAATCTTTATCTGGATCATAGTATTACTAGACTCGCTACCTACTACTTGGAGGCAGAAGCTTCTGAATGATCCAAAGTTTCCATTCCAAAAGATCAGTTCTTATAGGTACAATAGCAGTTCATAACCGAGGGGAATCGTCTTTGCCACGTTAGCCGATATATTAAAAAAAAAAATCAAAATAGATGATGGTGGAACGACGGTACTGGAAATAGAGAGGTAGAGCTTCGTGAGAAGGAAGAGGTGGGAAGACGAAGGGAGGGAGAGTTTGAGGGAAGTCGAAGGGAGGGGGTTCTCTTCAAGACGAAACGGTGCATTTCATTTTTCATGTGGGCACTGGCCCCCACAATTACGCACACTGATTGCATTCAACATTTTTTCCAAAATATTGAGAAATTCTACAAAAAAGTCGCATGTCATGTTGGTCCCACGCACTGTTAATTTAATTTATTTATTTTTCCTAAAAGCAAAACGTAAATGTCTAAAAAAATAAATATAGATATATAACTCTTTTAATAATTTTTTATATAATTATATTTTAAATGAGGAATATTTTAGTAGAGCAATATATAAAAGTAACGTCACTTTATATAAATACCTCATTTTAAAATATGATCATATAAAAAATTGTAAAAATGTTATACATGTATCATTACTCCTATCCAAATTGTCTCCGAGCTTGGTTCCACACACCTCCCTCCTCATCTACCATAACTCAAAGTCTGGTTTAGATAATGAATTGAGATAAGATGAAAATTGAATAAAATAATGGTTGGTTTCAAGAGGCTAAAGAATTGGGCAGTTTGCTTAACAGGAACTCACTTGTTCAAGCACTATAAACTAGATTTAGGAGCTCCTTACATGATGACCCCATGGAAGCCATTACTAGGCTTTGGCAGACAACAATAGTGGTAGCATACATGACTCGATTAGAGGTACTCTCTAATCGTCTTAGGGATTTATCTGAAGGCTATAAGCTTAGTTGCTTCCTTAATGGGTTTAAATATGAAATTAGACTGCCCATAAAGATGCTTAAACCTCACACCCTCAACTTTGCCTTTAGATTAGCAAAAACCCAAGAAAAATACATTAACAACTCCAGAAAAGGTAATAGACTAGTGAATTAGTTTGATTCAGCCCCAGGAGGTTCATGGATTAGTAGTGGAGGCTTAGGGTCTTTTCCTGGAAGTGTTAGGAAGGAGCGCCCTGTTCCTATATGAGAGAAAATGGCCTATGTTATTAGTGTGAGGAGAAATGGACATCCACAGGTGTAAGAGGGCTAGGCTGTATGTCATGGAAGGAATTGATTTTTCTTGTGAAGTTGAGGCAGGGGAAGATGAAGGTGAAGAGTTGGAATTGGGGAAAGAAAAGGAAATTACACCTGGAATAGTAAGTGAGACTCCTGAGATCTCGATTCATGCCATTGTGGGTTCCCCAAACCCGAGAACAATGAGGATAATGGGGAAGGTTGAACGTCAATCAGCGGTTGTCTTGGTGGATATGGGTATCACTCACAATTTCCTTGATTCCACCATTGTTGTATGGGACTTCGTGGCCCTCACAATGTCATTCACACGGGAAGAAAGAACAGTCATGCTCAAGGGATTCTAATAATTCCGAGTTAGTTGATGGGAATGAACTCTCTCAATTAACAAAGGTGGAGAGTAGGGGAATGCTTCTCCACATCTCTGAAGTAAGATGGGTTGAAGATGAGACCCAAGTGTCACTAGCTGTGGGGAAAATATTATTGAAAACCAAGTTTTTGAAGAGCGTAAAGGGCTGCCTCCAAAAAGAAGCCATGATCATCACATTATTCTGAAAAAAGGCACGGCCCCCATTTCAGTCCACCCCTATAGATACCCCTTTTATAAAAAATCCAAGATCAAAAAAATAGTCAATGACTTGTTAACAGTTGGGGTGATTAGATTGAGCCAATCTCCTTTTTCCTCACCTATGTTGCTAGTGAGGAAGGCTGATGTAGGGTGGAGAATGTGTATCGATTATCGAGCCTTGAACAAGGAGACAATGAAGGATAAATTCCTCATTCCTGTCATAGACGAGCTTCTTGACGAATTACATGGGGCTACCATTTTTTCAAAAATGAATTTGAGGTCGGGGTACCACCAAATACGGGTTAGAGAGGAGGATATACCCAAGATAGCATTTATGACTCATCATATGCACTACGAATTCTTAGTAATGTCATTTGGGTTGACTAACGCCCCTGTCACATTCCAGGGGCTCATGAACGAGATATTCTAGCCTTATTTAAGAAAATTTGTAATTGTCTTTCTTGACGATATCCTAATCTACAGTAAAACTCCAGAGGAACACTTGTCCCATCTCACTGTTGTGCTGGAAACATTGGCAGCACACACCTTGTTTGCCAAGAAAAGTAAGTGCAAGTTTGGGTACCGCGAGATTGAGTATTTGGGGCTCCTAGTATCGGTTGAAGGGGTAAAAACTGACTCCTCTAAAATTCAAGCCATGTTGAAATGACCTTTACCTAACTCTCTTAAGTCCTTGAGAGGTTTTCTAGGACTCAATGGATACTACAGGAAATTTATCTAGCATTATGGGCTATTGTTGCCCCCCTCCCTGCCTTGTTAAAAAAGAACTGTTTTCAATGGACAACAATAGCTTCAAGGGCCTTCGATGAGCTAAAAAATGCAGTTACCAAACCCCCAGCGTTGGCCTTACTTGATTTTACCAAACCCTTCCTAATCAAGTGTGATGTTTCAAGGGTGGGTATTGGAGCTGTCTTAATGTAAAGGGGCAAACCTTTGGCTTATCTTAGCCATGCTCTGAAGGGAAGAGCCCTAGATCTTTCTACCTACGAGAATGAGTTAATGGCTCTGGTGTTTGCTGTAAAAAAATGGAGGCCATATGTTTTGGGTAGGTGATTTGTGGTGAGGACAGACCAACAGAGTTTGAAGTTCCAGTTGGAATAGAAAATTGGCACTCCTACTCATCAAAAGTGGATAAGTAAGTTGCTCGGGTATGATTTTTCAATTGAATACAAAAGGGGAAGAGAAAATAGAGCAGTAGATGCTCGATCTAGGAATCTTGAGATGGAAGATGGGTGTTCTCTATCAGGAATCACAATTTTAGATCCTATGTGGTTACAAAACCTTCGGACTTCTTACAAGACAAATCTAGAGTTGGCTAAGGTTTGTCAAAAACAGCAGCAGGGGCAGCTTGGGGATCAAGGATTTTCAATGATGAATGGGTTGTTACTTAAAAATGGAAGAGTTTATTTGTCAAAAAATTCACCCTTTAAGCAGCAAGTTTTGTACTATACACATGATAGTCCTTATGAGGGACATGCGGGTTATCGGAAGACTCTCTCCAAGGCTAAAGCTGACTTCTACTAGCCTGGAATGAAGAAGCATATGAAGGCCTACATTAAGGAGTGTCCTACTTGCCAATAGTGTAAAACAAAGAATGTCCACTTTGCTGGCCTACTACAACCCCTGCCCATCCCTACTAAAAGTTAGACAGATATCTCTATTGACTTCATCGACTCCTTACCTATCTCTAGGGGATTTTCAGTCATCTTGGTTGTGGTAGATCGACCTACTAAGTATGCACACTTCCTTCCACTCTCACACCCCTATACTAAGTGAGTCAAATACTCAGTAAGCATTACTTCATACTGTAAAAATATACTAACATAAGTTTTCATGCACTCATCATTCATCTACATACTTTACATAAAACATTCATTTCATTCAAAAATATTACAAGGTGGAGGTTTTTAAGGGGTTTTTGTTTCATAAAACATTTCCCATACCTTGTACATTCATTCATAAAGAAACTAAAGCATTCCTATATTCATTTACTCTTCTTACTTTTTTTCTGGTTGATACACACTTTTATGTCCTGTGTGTTGGGTTAGTAGTCTTTTGGATCCGGATTCAGGTTGTGGCCATAGGTTAGGAATCCCTTTCAATCAGGGGGCAGTACTTGGTGCACTACCAGTACTACTTACTTGGCATTACAATCTGCTCAGTCCATTGGTACCATCATTCATTCATTTAGTCATGGCCGTTACGTATTTGCATACATTAAATTCCTTTCCTTTCCTTTCATTCATTCATTTAAATCCTTTCATTTTCATTTCTTTTCATTCATCAGTCCATTTCATTTCATAAACAGTCCATTTTAAAGCATAAGTGTAAACATCATCAGTAACCATCATTGCATAGCATTCTTTAGATATCATTTCATGGCATCATTTAAATATCATTTCATAGCGTCATTTAAACATCATTTTTTAACATCAAACATAAATCTCAACAATTCATTTCATAGAAAATAAAGACAATGGCTACCACATATAACATTCATTTAAATGCATACAATTATTATTTTGGGTGCATAAATAGGGGCTGCCAAATGAGGCCATTACATACATATACCTTTAAATATTAATACTTAGCATACTTTCATAAAATATCATTTCATTTTCATTCATTGCATAAAAGAGCATTTTTCATAAAAGCTTTTCATTTTCATTTCATATCATTTATAAGACTCTATAAGAGTATGAACACAATATTTACCTGGACTCCATGCCATTCTCATTTCATGCAGTCCATTCATGTGTATATCAGATGACAACCTACATGCATACATAACCTTAACATCATTTCCTTTCTTAAGTACATAAGTAACTAAAACTCGGAAAATACATAAACTACTCTTCACTTGGACTTCTTCCACTTAGAAACACTTTACTATCCAATTTCATCCTCTATACTTTTGTATATCATGTTTCCTAGATTCTCAACCAATAGCTTGGAACCCACTTGAAGTCACCTTTCCAACATAAGGATTAAGACACGCTATCACCTTCATCATACTCTTCCTACCAAACCATCACTTTCGATGCATAACTCGGACCAACCAAGTTATACAACCAATCCTAGTCAATACATACATCACTTCATTCATGAACCTAACCAACACTTCACCGTAATCTTAACCATGTATAATACACAACTTTAAGCCAACCTTGAGGCTTAAACATCATGTACTCATGTTTAGGATAGACTATCCATTACATGTGGTAAATCTGTCTGGTACATGTGTCCAACCAATTTACACATGTAACCTACCCTTTTTTATCACCTAAGATTAACATATAATCCACTAAAACGCCCGCTTGTATAAGCAAGTTTCATACACTCGACACTAACCTCCAACTCAAACACATACAATCATCACGCTTCACAGTCTTCCCAACCTTCACAATCCCAACACTCCACTTGACATTAGGGCTGTGCATATAATCCGATAGCCCGTTTAACCCGATCAAAATAACTCAACCCGACCCGACTTTTATCGGGTGACATCGTTTCGGATCTCCAACCCGACTAAGTAGCGGGTCTGTGTTTTGGGTGTCAACCCGTCCGACTATAAAGAATACTTATCTTTAGTTCTCAAACCCTAGCCTCCCAAATCCGAATGAGAACCCTGCCTCCCATCTCCAATTGGCCTATTAATTCGTAAGCGAGGTTGCCTTCATTGGACGAGGTGTCTGCGTAGGAGACCACGTGCAGAGCTTATTCGAGTCGCAGAATACAAGTAGGACCGTAAGAGTAGGGTCTTGGTACGACGCTGCCTAGCTTGCTTCTTCTCCATCTAGTGAACGATGCTGCCCAGCTTGCTTCTTCTTCATTCCTCGACAATTATTATTCTTATCTTCATTGCCATGGTTATAACAGTACGGGTTTTGCAGGCGAGCGAGGAATTGGAAAGTAGGAAGAAGATAGAAGATTATTTGAGAGTAATTTGTTTATTTGCTCTTGTAATTACAGTTTGTTATAATGTTTATGGCTGTGATAAGAACCAGGGCCACCGCTGCACCGCTAAACCCAGCCTACACCTCGGACGAGTTCGAGTTTTATCTCGCCGACTCAGAGTCGAAACTCCTGTGAAAATGAAGATGGGTCTGTCGGGTCGTACGGTTTGACCCGATTTCATTTTGTTCGAGTCGGTGCGGATCGGTTTGGCGCCATAAACACCATTATTCGGGTCGGGTCGGTCCTAAACCCGGTTGGACCAGGTTGGGTTGCAGGCCTACTTGACATCATGCCACTTCACAAACTATTCAACTATCCCAATACTTTACACAATTCTTAACCACTTCCAAACTGTACCGTGATCCCATCACTTCACATAGCATCCAGCCACTGCACAACTACCCAATCATTCCATTCTTCTCACAGCACAACTCTACATTTAACCCCCGTCGCTTTATAGCACATTGCCATAACACCAACTACGTCACACCTGCACAACAAACCTGTCACTTCAAACTACTAAATGATGGGCACCAAGATGAACCTAGTCTTAAAGATCATTTACAAATTCTAGATGAGCCAATTACAATGTCAAGAGCCAAGGAGATCAAGAAGGCAATGCAATGATTGGTGCAATCCACTTGGGATGAAGATAGCAAGACCTGTTGAGGAACTCGTTTCAAGAACCTAGATTATATGAAAATCTAGACCCGTTGAATAACTTGTCTTAAGAACCTAAATTATAAGGAAGAATGCCACAAAGGTTGTGATTTGTCTTTGATAAGTTCACAAGTTCATTCAAGAACAAGATGAGATAAACTCAACTCACAATGAATAAATTCATCAAATTTAATAAAAAACTAATAAAAATGATGCTACAAAGAGTATTTAAACCAAAACCTAATTAAAACCAAAGTCAAAATAAATCCACATTTTTCATAAATAACCTTAAGTGAATAGTGCTGCGACTACCGTACTTGGCTATAGTAACTTACATATCTCAATCCCCCAAAAACCCTAAGTTAACATAAAATCATTTTCCAAACTACCCTTGGGCGAAATACAAGGCTTTCCCAAAACCAAATTTTTCATTGACTTGATTTTGGTTTTCTTGGATGAGTTTTCAAATTGATTGTGGGTTCAAGGGATTCCATTCCCACGGATCCATATCACTCAGTCACATTACAAACTACTCCACAACCACAGTCCATAGTCCACATTTTACAACACAACACACTTTGTAACAATATAACACACTTCACAACTACATCACACAACACAACACATCACAACACAACACACATTACACAGTTCACAATTCACAACACCATCAAACTTCACAAGCATAATAAACTATTGAGGGAAAGGAATATGGATTATACCATATGTCGGGGCTGACTCGTTGCATCGCTTGCTGTATGTTAAGGTCTCATAGCGTCAAAAGCCACTGGTTTGGGCAGTGCTACAGGGTTGTGCAAGTGGTAGTCATTAATGGATAAATATATTTTTCTGATTATAATACATTACCTCTTTCGTCTCTTAGCTATTATCTTTTGTAATTCTGAACATAGTTTTGGAATGTGCAATAGTATAAGTCACGCTCATTTTTTTTATGTAAATTTTATTTTATTTTTTAAAAAGAGACGTATCAAGAATCATTAGAAAAATAAATATTTAAACACTACAAAAATAAGAGAAAAGAAGAAGCATAAATAGTAATGTTCATGCACTGTTTAATATTATTGTTAGCATTTTTTCATGTCTTTGACTTTGACATTATATTTGTCAAAAATATCTTTCTTTCGAATGTGACTGATAAAATGTTAAACAATAAATGACACTATATAATATTAATTATTGAATATAACAAAGACTTTTATATAACAACTAAAAATGATTAGAGGTGTTCTAATGAGTTGTCTTCTTGGAGGCGAAGGGAGGATATAAGACTGGCGCAGATGGCTAAAATCAAGTGGAGAATGGATGGTGATAGGAACACAAAATTCTTTCATGTTTGGTTATCTAATAAAAGGCATAGGAAAATTCATAAGTTGAGAACTTCGAATGGGATGGAGTTTAATTCTCCGGAAGAAATTCATCTTGTTGCCGTTGATTATTTTTCTGAGTTTCTTCAGAGATCTAATCCGGCAAGGGAGGTGCCTGATTTAACTAGTTTGATATCGTCGGTTATTAATGAAGAGGATTGTGTCCGGCTTTGTGGGAACCCTTCGTTGGTTGAAGTGAAAGAGGCTCTATCATCTATTCCTATTAATAGTTCCCAGGGCCCAGATGGTTTTGGCGCGGGTTTTTTAATGAGTTGCTGGGAGGTGGTTAAAGTTGAGGTCTTAGAAGCTATTTCATAATTTTTTTCTATCAAAACGCCTTCCGAGATTTTATTCAGCTTCTTTTATTGTGCTTATCCCGAAGGTAGATGTGCCTTCGGGGTTTGATAAATTTAGGCCAATAAGCCTTTGTTCAGTTTTCTATAAAATTTGTTCGAAAATTATTGTTAATCGTATGACAGGTCTTCTTTCCAAAATGATTTCTCTAGAGTAAGGAGCGTTTATACCTGGGCGGAGTATTTTTGAGAATATCAGTCTTACCCAGGAAATGGTTCACTCACTGAAGAGGACGACACACGTTGTAATATAATGATTAAAGTTGATATGGCTAAAGCATATGATCGGGTGGAGTGGAATTTTTTGATTGAGGTATTGAGGTGTTTTGGCTTTCCTTCTTCTTTTTGTGATCTTATTCGTGCTTGTATTTTGAATGTGTGGTATTCTGTGATGCTTAATGGAACGACGAAATGTTTCTTTCAAGAGAGGCGGGGTTTGCGCCAAGGGGATCCCCTTTCGCCTTACCTCTTTATTATCCTTCAAGAAGTGCTTTCTAGACTTTTGAAACAAAGCTTTCTTGAAAAAAAGATTGGAAAATTTTTCCAAGCAAGAGGTACTCCTCATATTTCTCACCTTATGTACGCTGATGATATTGTTATTTTTCTGAATGGAGGAAAGAAATTGGTGAAGGAACTGTTGTTGGTTTTTGAAAAGTATGAAAATTGGTCAGGTCAGCAACTTAGTAAAGAAAAGACGGCCATATTTTATTCTCCAAAAATTTCTTAAAAGGCTGACAGGGTTCTCTGAAGGCTTGTTTCCTTTTAAATATCTTGGGGTTCCGATAGTATTAGGGCGTCTTAAGCATGAGCATCTAGAGGAGATGATTAATAAAGTCTGGAACAAAATCAGTGGTTGGAAAATGAAATTATTATCAGCGGGTGGCCGTTTAATTTTACTTAGTCATGTGCTGTCTAGTATGGCTTTACATATATTTGCAGTATTGCAGGTTCCCCAATCTATTATTAAAGAACTAAACCGAATGTTGAGCACATTTTTTTGGGGAGAGATTAATGGTAAAAGGAAGAAAAAGTGGGTGGCATGGGAGAGTATTTGTAAGCCAATAGAGGAGGGTGGTCTTGGTTTGCGGAATTTGGGGGATATACAAAAAGCTTTGCACATACGGTTTGCATGGAATCTTTTGAAAGGAGAATCCCTGTGAGCTAGTTTCTTTAAGGGAAAATATGTGGGATCTTCGATTTGGTGTCTTATTGATATGAGAAAAGGAACGAGATTTTGGAAAATGATTGTCAAAAGTATTCCGAGTGTTCTTAATAATGCTAAGTGGAGAGTTAGAGATGGTAATATTTTATTTTGGTATGACAAATGGAGAGATGGGGGTCCTCTAATTGATGAGTTCCAGATAGTGGGTAATCCGATGTTGAAAGTTAAAGAGTGTAACTTGTCCAATAGTTGGGATGTGGAGTTTTTGAGTACGTTGGTTGGCCAGGATAATGTGGAGGATATTGTTGAGGCTTTGGCTGGGTGTAAGGGAGGATCTGATGTCTTGATCTGGATGAAGAATGACAGTGAGAATTTTTCTACCAAATCCGCTTGAGATTCCATACGAGTACAAGGATCTAGTATGGAGTGGCATCCTTGGGTGTGGCATAAGTTACTTCCACTTAAAATTTCGGTTTTAATGTGGAAAGTGTGGAACATGGCCTTAAGCGTAGATGATCATCTTCGGCGCATTGGGATCCAGATAGTTTCTCGCTGTGATTGTTGTGATGAAGGTAATTATGAAGATCAAAATCATGTGCTACTTACAGGTGAGTTTGCATCGGCAATATGGCATTTTTATGGATCTATTTTTGGTATTCCTATTGGTCGTACTTGGAGGGAGACGGTGCAAATTTGGTTTCGACTGGCATCTTCTAATTCTCAACTGAGAATAATAGTGGGGCTTTTACCTTCTATTATTACTTGGCATCTTTGGAGTAGACGATGTACTGCACGTATGGAGGGAAGGCTTCAGTCTATTTTTTCGGTTCGGCTTTCTATTAGTAGATGGATGGGATTAATAGTTCGAGAGATGAAAAAGGTTAGCAAATGTTCTAGACATGATTCACAGGTGTTACAGTCATTGCATATTCCAGCTTTGGTTCCTGATAGGAAGCATTTAAAGCTAGTGGCTTGGCAAAAGCCAGTTCAAGGGTGGTTTAAATTGAATACAGATGGGAGTAGTCTTGGTAATCCAGGTTTTTCAGGGGTGGGCGGTATCATTAGGAACGATCGAGGTCTTATGGTTTATGCTTTTAATTCTTATATTGGAGTCGGAACCAGCAATAGAGCGGAGTTGTTAGCTGTTCTTCAGGGTCTCAAAGCCTGTAAGGAACTGGGGATTAATTTTGTGGAAATTGAATTAGATTCGCAAGTGGTGATTTCGTGGTGGAATAGGAGAAGGTGTGGTGTGTGGTACTTGGAAGATTTTGGAGAAGATACGTTGGCTCTTATGGATTCTATGATGTGCGTAGTTCGTCATGTTTATAGAGAGGGAAATAAAGTTGCGGATTGGTTGGCCCAGAGTGGTGCGTCGGGTCTTAATTCTGAGTGGAGATTTGTTAGGGAGGTGCCTAGGGTGCTTCGTGGTTTAATCTGTTTGGATATTTTGGGTTTGCCTTCATTGCGTTGCCGTTAGCGTCATGTTCATGCGGAATGGGTCTTACTTGGTTGTCCTTTTTAGTAAGTTTGTAATTTTGTTTGTAATTTTGACACCTGGTAGGAGAATTTTTTGTAATACTAGGTGTCGGTCTATAACCACGGTATTCCTCCGCCAAAAGTGAGGGCTATTAATAAAATTTGGGAATGAGTCACTCATGGACAGGTGATCTCGACTCTTCTATAAAAAAAAAAACAATATAACACACTTCACAACTACATCACACAACACATCACAACACAACACATATTACACAGTTCACAATTCACAACACCATCAAACTTCACAAGCATAATAAACTATCGAGGGAAAGGAATATGGATTATACCATATGTCGGGACTTACTCGTTGCGTCGCTTGCTGTATGTTAAGGTCTCATAGCGTCAAAAGCCACTGGTTTGGGCGGTGCTACAGGGTTGCGCAAGTGGTGGTCATTAAGGGATAAATATATTTTTCTGATTATAATACATTACCTCTTTCGTCTCTTAGCTATTATCTTTTGTAATTCTGAACATAGTTTTGGAATGTGCAATAGTATAAGTCACGCCCATTTTTTTTATGTAAATTTTATTTTATTTTTTAAAAAGAGACGCAGATATCAAGAATAATTAGAAAAATAAATATTTAAACACTACAAAAATAAGAGAAAAGAAGAAGCATAAATAGTAATGTTCATGCACTGTTTAATATTATTGTTAGCATTTTTTCATGTCTTTGACTTTGACATTATATTTGTCAAAAATATCTTTCTTTCGAATGTGACTGATAAAATGTTAAACAATAAATGACACTATATAATATTAATTATTGAATATAACAAAGACTTTTATATAACAACTGAAAATGATTAGAGGATTCAATAATTTTTTTTTTCTAATTCAAAATGCAAAAGTATAAAAAGTTATTCATTTACTTATAAAAAAAAAGTTATTCGTAGGGTAAAAAAAATGTTTTTTTCCTTATTTATAAATATTCAACTTTAAATATAAGAATATTATATTTAAACCCATCAGATAAAATTTAGAATAATATTATTTTATTACATAGTTATAAACATGCTGCTATAGAGTAATAATTCTATCATCTCTGTTCATAAATATGCATAGTGTGGCAGAATGCATTATTTCATTTAGATTAATGTGTTCTAGATTAGGGCCAATAATTTTTTTAATAATAATAGTAACAGAATAGGGGAAGATTTTCAATAATTGAAATGGATATTGTCTATATAAGAAGGTTATTAAGTTATGTATACAGGAAGAACGGTATTAAGTTCTAGGCATATGGACATTAGACTGGTCCTTTTTTTCCTTGTATGCAAGGAAAAACTCTTACAAACTATCATCTAATTTTTAATTGCTTCCTTTTCGACAATCACTTCACAAACTACTTAGGAATTGTAATGTACCCCATCTTTTCCACTTAAAAATAAAAAAATTACACTTAGTCTTGTTTGTTTTTACAAATCTTCTCAACTCATCTAATCTCATCTGATCAGAAAACATTCTCTTTTGTCAACAAAGGGCCACACGATAAAAGCAAGTATCTATTTTATTAAACAAAGATAAGACATGCATGTGCATGTTTAAGGAATGATTTTTTTAAACTGCAGGATTTTAATGCAAAATTTTCAGATTTTGGCCTTGCAAAGGACGGGCCAATGGGAGATCAAACGCATGTTTCAACACGAGTGATGGGTACTTATGGATATGCCACTCCCGAGTATGTAATGACTGACGAGTCTTTTTCTGAAAAACAAAATATTAAATTTTGATTGATCCTGACCAGAGCATTTAACATCTCAAAGTGACGTTTATGGGTTTGGAGTAGTTCTGCTTGAGTTGCTCATCGGAAGGAGAGCATTGGACAACTTGGTTGAGTGGGCCCGCCTACTGTTGAACCACAATAAGAAGCTCCTGAGGATCTTAGACCCTAGACTGGAGGGGCAGTACTCAGTTAAAGCAGCAATGAAGGTGCCTTAGCCAAAAACCCAAGAGGACGACCTCTCATGAGCCATGTTGTTGGCATCCTCGAAAATTTTCAGTCGAACACAGAAAATCAGGAGGCACTGCTTCAACTTCCAGGGTTTGAACCTGTACTCTTTCAGAAGTTGAACCTTCACCAAATATGGATTGAAGTTGAACTTGTATAAGATTTAGTAACTTGTGTATCCATTTGCCGTTTCTGGGTAGTTATTCTTCTCCGTGTAAGGGATTTTGATGGGTTGAACATTCATCACTTCCTTGTTTAACAGTTGTTAATCATGTTTATTGTCAAGGACACCTTAATCAATAGCTCATAACAAAACACATCCTCCAGCAATAACCACACTACGTTTTCTCATACAATTGAACACTAAAATGCATGGAGCCTATGGCGGAAACTAAATGAACCAAATTAGGGCACAAAATTTGGATTGAGCTATGATAAACAAGCTCAGGACAGTTAAAATTGTGAATTGCTAAGAAAGGTCACCATGCATCTGGCACTTTGGAACAGTTTGTCTACTCTTTGCCATACCGTGGACTGTATTTCTAGAAGCTTCCTTGCCTTCTCCTGTAGTCTTGACTGGCGCCTAACCGTCTCTCCATGTATCTATAACCGGAGAGAGAAGAATGTTAGACAGCCTCAATAAGCAATTGAGTACCAACATGAACCACCCAAAAATGGGAATTCGACATGAAACCAGAATATATCTTTTTTTCGAAACACTTTGTCAAAATATTAATTATATTGGTTGACTCGAAAACAGGAAAAGATCTATACCTTCAGAAACAACCTGATGACTGCTTGAATAAACTCAAAATCGTTTCTGCAGGAGATCTCGTGTATAAAGTAATCCAAAAGTAAGTCAATCGTAAATAACTCTGGCCTCTTATCGGGTTCTTGCTGATCATCATCATCTATAATTTGAAGCATTCGAAGTTCCACATCCAAAGTTGATGGAGACAAACCTTTAATATACTCAGTAAATGCCGAAACTGCATATATAAAGAAAAAATATATATAAGACCAGTGTTCTGCTTCCATTCTTATAAAGATATTTCACAACCATCAAAAAATAAAAATATTTCTGCAGAGAGATGGAACAGAACATTCATAATAAATATTAAATACAGAGAGTTGGTATACTTACAATTTTTCATCTCCATAGAAGACTGAAGGAGTTGCAGAAATTGGGATGTTGGCATGCCAGATTGCCTCCTGTTGTTTTCCACCTCGTCAACTTTTGCATCTCTCTCTTCAGTTGCTATCTTACTAGGCTTAAACAATATTTCTCCAGAGAGAGATGGAACAGAAGGCAAGAAGAAGGGAGCCATTTCAGGTTTCTTTGGAGGCTCAATTGGCTTATTGCGGACCTGGAAGTTGCAGGTTCAATACAAACTAGTAATAAGTTATCTTACACACTATAAGAAAAACAAGAGAAAGAAAGTTATTATCCGTTTTTTCACTCATGTATATCATGTCCTGTGTACTAGGGCTATGCCCATTTTCTAATGAATAGAACTTCATGATTACCTATCAAAAAAATTTATTATCCTTTTTTTAGTAGCCTTTTAGTTAGAATGAGAACAATTAAAAACGGAAGCAAAGAGAGACCTTTATGATGTCTAGATTGATCAAGCTTTGCCACTGGCTTTTAGGCAATAATGAGAGGGTAACCAGATCAGGGATTTGCTGATCTTGAGACCGGAAAGCAGGAGCATCCTTAGACTGCAAGTGGTTCACAACAGGTTCATCAGAATCCTCAGCTTGGGAACTTTCCATTGAAGAGACAGGAGGCAGCTTAACGCTCAGAACTTCTTTTCCAGTTCCGTAGGAATTGGCATTTGAAGCTCCAGAAAACATCGCCTGATTTACCCTGGTAAAAGGTTGCCCGCTTTAAATGTCTGCTAATGAATTTTATTATTTTATTACAATAACAGGACAAGAAAAAGCTGCCATGACTACTATTACAAGTAGCATGCTAAGTTGCATGAGAATGTCTGAAAAGTATTTGTTTCTTTATTTGTTAAAAAATTTGTCACTTTGGTCATTTTCTGTAGTTTTTAAAAGTAAAGATATGGTTCTTATCACAGTAATAACATCTGTTGAACAAATAAAGCATGTAATTAAGAATCAGGAACCCAAATCTAAGGCCACGCTTGGTTGTTAGACTCAACTGAGATAAACTCTGTTCAGTCTAATTTTAAACTGAGTCTAACATTCAAACACTCAATTCTCAAATTACTAAACTCTTCTCAACTCAAAATCTCTTTACATGTGGGAAAGTTTTTTCAATTCAACACTTATTTAAATGCAGGACTCGCAACTTTTTTCAACTTTGCATAAATACATATAAACTCATCTTAACATCCAAACACATTTAAACTCATTTTAGGTGGACCTCACAAAACTCATTCCACCATCTTAACTCACTACTTTTCATAAAGAACTCAACTCAACACCCAAACGCACCCTAAAGCAAACATAAAACGGCACTAAAAACTCACCATAAGTAGACCCCATTTTGATCCACGTGGGTAGTTGCTAAAACATCCATATTTGGAGACAGAGACAAGGCTGTGATAGGAACATCAACTTGCATAGCATCTATCTGTCGTGCTAAGATAACATCCCAGATTCGAAGACTTCCATCCATACTAGATGACATGAGCCATTTTCCATCCTCACTAAAACACAAATCTGTAATACGATCCGTATGGCCTTCAAATTTACGTACCATTCTTAATGCCACAACATCAAACAAACGGATAATGAAATCATCACCTACAGTAGCCAAAAGACCTGAAAATCCAAAATTGGTTTCATCACAAAAGCAAACCAAGGACCAAGTTAGAAGGGTTGAGACCATAAGACAGAAAGATAATAAAATAAAATAACAACACCACAAAAGTTACCATTAATGCGATGGTAAACAATCTTAACAACAGAAGAACCAACTTCCCATCTGAATTTTAGTTCACGTGCCTTAAAATCCCATACCTGCACGTTAGAACATTTGAGGATTGAAATTTCCAGCAGATACAAATAACAAACAAAGACTTTATTACGGGATTTACTAAGCATTTAAAATATAAACTGGATGTATATGAGCTTAGAGATCTGCCCCCAACAAATCCACTCCCAAAGAATAGAAAATAAAAATGTACTCAAGTAGGGTGGGACAAAATGGTGAAATTTGGAACCAATCCAGGAGAGCCTAACTGATGTTAGAAGTTTTCATGGCATCCCAGAACTAGATCCTACACATTGAAGTCTTAAATTATTCAAAGAACTTGGTTGTCATTTCCCACCCCCAAGCCTGCATTGAACTTTTCATCACTATAGAAACAAAAGATTTTAACCACTATTTCTTTCAATCAATGAACAGCTCAAAAAACCCAATTTATATCCAGCAACCAAAAGATTTAAAAGCTCCATCTAACATCTTAAAAAGACAAGATTTTTTTATCAGTATCTTAAAAAGATATTTTTTCCCAGATTATTCTCTCAAATTAAAGAAACTGCTTCTCCAATAATTCAGTCAGTGGATATAAGAATGGGATGGACAAAACCAACTCCTGCAGCAAACTTGATGTTTTATATGTAACAGGCTCAGCCCAAGTCTAAGAATCAAGGTAGATCAGGACCCAAGGGACCGCAACCCTTCAAGGCTACATGCTCGATCCCTAGGGCCTAGAAAACTATCCCTAGAGCATTTTCGCTGATGGCTATACCATCCTAAAGCAGAAGGGATGACACAGCGAAAGTACCTGGAAATCCCAAACCATTGCCATCTCTAGTTGTGTCCACCTGCTTTAACCTTTTTTAAATAGCTCTCTCAATTAGGTCTCGTTTGTTTTCACAACTCTTCTCATCCCATCTAATCATTACAACTTCTCCAAATTCCCACACAAAATCAAATAAACAATTCCATCTTTTCAAATCACAAAACAAAAATAATATTAAAAAAATATATTCTAACAACTTTAATCTCAAGTCATCTCATCTCTTCTCATATGTGAAAACAAATGAGGCCTTAATCTTCCCTAGAGACATACTTCAACTCTCTTTCAACACATCTCCACCCCCCCCCCCCCCCCCCCCGCGGCCGAAAAAAGAAAGAAAAAACAAAACAAAATTACAGGGCTCAGATAGGTTTCAAGAGGCAATTAGAGATGCAGAATTCAGTGCAAGAACATATGCTTGAACTTTCAAATTAAAAATATGCCAATTTAGTAAAGCAGAAAAGGATTCTTAGTAATAAATTTGGTTTGGTCAAATATATATAGACGACCACATTTTTATGAAAATGTTCTGACCAGCACAGCGAGGAAATTCAAAGGAAGCCAAGAAAAGGGGTAGTGTAATATGGACCAAGACATTAATACTTTCTTGTTATTTCTTCCCGTAAACTCACTCCCCGATGTTTGTCCCATACTGAAACTTCACAATTACATCCAATATAAAATATTCACCTTTATGTCTCCATGATATCCTGCGCTTATCAAGAGAGTATTTGTTGCATCACAAGCAACTCCAACTACTTCCCCATCATGGGCACAGCTTCTTCTTTCTGACATGTCCAGATAGCTGCCTCGGCTGATTCCTGACTGAAGATTGAATCGTTCCATCCAACCACCTGCTGTCCCTAACACGGCAAAATTGCCACATGCAGAAATGGCACAGGCCTGTCACCAATAAAAAGTTTTTAAAAAAAGGTTTTTCAGGTAATCAAAAATTTTATCGATAATAAAGTATAGGAGTAACTCAAGTACACATGACATATACAAACCAAGACACCTAGTTAAGAGGTAGCAATAGATCAGTGTTTCAATGATAAGGAACACACTTTGGAGGAACTTAGGAACCTTTTTTGTGCACACAATACTGCTCTGATTTTCTGCTTTAGTGATTAACAGAGCTTCTGCTCATAATTTTCTGTTGTCATTTTCTGCTTCTTAGAATGTATTTAGGTGTTTCTGTTGTATACTCCCTATGTACATGGGCATTGCCTATTTCATTCGTATTAATAAAATTGTCTTTCTTAAAAAAAAAATTTTTAAAAAAAGAGAGATAGCAATAGATACAAGGAAATCATGAAAGCATGGTACATTGAAATCCATAGCTAGTGCCAAAGGAAAAAAGTTTGAAAAACAGACGTTTAAGTTCATCCATTGTCCTTTCTTGATCTTCAAAGTTCTGATCATTCCTATTCTTCCAAATGCACCACAAAATACAACTACTTGATAACAAAAGGATGAAGCTTTCTACATGACTTTTGCCCCAAAGGTTTTACATTTTAATTATAGTGTCAGCAATGCCATTTGGTAATATTTAAAGAAATTCTGAAAATTAAATTGCCTTGTCAATATACGTATACTTTCAAAGAGCACAAAGTTCTGCTTTTGTTTACCAATTAAAAAATAAAAAAGATCATAAAGTTCTGCTAGTCAGATGAAGCCAAAAAACAGAAGAAAAAAATCAATGGTTGCATTAATAATAGAGAAATGGAGGTTCAACATCTTGTACATTTATAATCATTCCAAATAACAAGATCATATCTGAAAATGTGAAAATCTAACCTTAACAGGTGTTGGATCTTCTGGGCATGGATTCAGAATATGCTCACCAAGAACAAAGTGTTTAAGTCTCCACACATATGCCTGTGCAGTATCCATATGACATGTAACCACATTGCACCAATCCCGCTCTCTAATTTCAGCTAAAGTTGTTTATGACATAAAGAAAAACAATATATCAACTATTGACGAGTGAAAACCACAGATTAAGTCAGTAATTTGAAAAATCTTCCAGATTGACTATAAATATACAATCTTGCAATCAGATGACAAAGTACCTCTAACAATTACTTCTTTAAGAAAATATATTTTCAATAAGTTAGAAACTTATTAATGAAGATAGGTGATATTACTCATCCACATATAGTGTATACATGAACTAAATACTAGATGCAATCAACTTTTACGAATTTATGTCAAATAAGATAACTGTCAGCAACATTTGAAAGTAAAATCAGATGTTTGATAAGAATATTCATTTTCTCATGATTAGTTGCTAGCATGGTGCAAAAAAATAGAAGCATGTGCCAACATCAGATTTACGAAAAATATATCTGACCCAACAACAGCAATTACCGATGAGATGGTTTAGCTATACAGACAGACTACAGGAAATATATGGCAGAAAAGAATGACAAGGAAACCGGATGTGAATTTACAGATGAATTTAATGCCTTGGTTTGACAGAGATGACTTGAAAACTACCACATTGGGGGAAAAAGAAAAAGAAATTATCATGCAGCCAACTCTAATGACCATACACAATGGTGAATCAAATACAATAATCTAAAATGCCCCTAACAAAAGAAACAGCCACATAAGAAGCCATGAAAATGAAAGTCATGAAACAAGATAACATTCCAGTTAGTACAAGTGAATGCATCAATCTTTCAAGTTCCAATTACGTCAAGATGCAACCAACAGGCATGAAAATAACTCCTTACCGCAATCAAATGAAATAACAGGCTTCAATTTTATCTCTTCTTCCTGAAAAATAATCAAATAGAAAAATTAGAAACTAAGTGCTTCGTAAAACTTAGCAATTGAACCAAGATGTCAGTTCAGTGCTTAAAGATGAGATATGGGAACCATTCTCTACCCATAGAGCATTTTTCTGAAAAGATTTAAAGGGCCATGGCACATGGCTTGGCTTACAAATTACCATAACATATAGAGCACAAGTCCCTAATCATTCGTAACAGAACAAGTTACATAGAATAGTTTAGAAAGTTGGCATATTATCATCAAAATCATCTGCTTCACCTAGAATAATTGCGATGAGACAACATGATATGGGCACACGACTTCCAAATGATGCAAAATCTTTGTTGTGATCAGAAATATAATGTTTGAAACTCATAAAAGAAACATTGGCCGTGTGTCTACTGTCTCGTGACCCAGACACAGCCAAACAAAAGATTCTTTTTCTTTCCAGAAAACAGCTAAAAATTGATTGAGATGTCACCAAAGTTAGCATACAACTCATGATTATATTCATTGCTTAATTTTGCATGATTTTTCATGTGAAGGATCATGGTATAACCAACTACAAATATGATATAGCTAATTCTGTTAATTTTAAATCTTGATACAAATTTAATATTTCTAAATGCAGTTTTTAGTAAGCCGCACTCAAAACTCCAAAATTATGATCTACAATAGATATACGGCAAAACAAAATAATAATACAAACCAAATTCAAAATATTCGATGTGTTAAATAAGGGTGAAAAGTACCAATCATTATCCCAGTCATACCTTCACCCTCAGTTTCTTGGCTCGTTTAGATACATGGTGCTGTGAAAGCTCTTTACTTTGCTTGTCCTAATCACAAGGTAAACTAAAAAAGTAAATAAATAATTTTTTTTATTGATTTATTGTAAAAGAAAAAGGCATAGCCCAAGTACACATGTACCATAGAACCAAAACACCTAATAAGAAAGGAAAATTCTATACACCATACTACCATCTCACTTTCATCCCACTAAGTATGATGTGACACATTTATCACCATTAAATAATAATTTTTTGCATACTTCTTTATCATCTAATGGTGATGAATATGCCACATACTACTTAGTATGATCAAAATGGGATGAGAGTGTGGTGTATAGCATTACTCAATAAGAAATAGTAAAAGAGACAAGAAATTCATGAAAACTGAGCCCATAACAGTATACAGAAGCTATCCAAAGAACAGTGTTAAAAAAGAAAAATTTAAACTCACCAACGTCAGTTTTGCAATCCTCAAAATGTCTATGATTCATTCTCTCTCACCTCACTAGACAAATAGGTGCCATCTTCCATACTGCTTCAATTCGCGGCCTACCATATAACCCTCTCTAATTGATGAAGTGGTCTAATATCCTATTAAGCATAACCCAAGCCCACCCAAATCAATTAAAATTGTCATTCCACAATTTACGGACAATCTCTCCATAATTTACTGACAATCTCACAATGGAGTAAAAGGTGGTTTACTGATTCCACACTCTTTACAAGGTATGACTGGTCCACATTAAAATGTAAATAGATAAATTTTACAAGGATACATTTTAGATTTAAAAAAAAAAAAAAAAAAACCTTGTCTAACCCAAGTTCTGAATGAAAGTCTCTCTGTACCAAGTAACTTTGTAGGGGAACAAAAACTTCAAGAAAATACATGCAAATGCACAAGCAGAGGCACACATGAGTGCATGCACGCACAAAGACATAGGCCCACACGCATGAGGGAAGCAAACAAACAAGGGAAGCATAGTATTTTAATGAGGCACTTATAAAAAAAAAAGTATTTTAATGAGGCCTCCTACGTATTTATGGAAATGCACATTGGAAGGAACTAGCTTTAGCACAGGACAGTGGAAAAACACTAGAAGCAGTTGGGAGATTTTCTTTATTTATTTTGCTGTTAGCATTCAAGATCTAGATGCTTAACAACTTATGTGGTAGTTACTTCAATTGGTTCTTGATGTTCACAAGAATGCAAGATTAGTAGTTGGAGTCACTGGCCACAGCTTTTGGTTTGTTTCATCCAGCCTAGATTGGTGACAATAAAGGCAGGATGGGTTAAAGGTAATATGACAGCAATACAAGAGCAAAGAGAAACCCGACACCCCAAGACAAATATCAAAGAAAAGAGACTATGAAGCATAGCACATGTCATTGGCCTCTCTGCCCAAAGGTTAATTGAATATTAAATTCATGATTTCCTTTGGAGCGATGTGGGGGATGAATTCAAATTCTATCAAGTCAATTGGGACAAGATATGCCCCCACAATCTCCCCAATCTTCTCTGGTGGGTTGGGGATTAGAAATCTGAGGACTTTTAATGGGGCATTACTTGGGAAATGGATGTGGCAATATAATATGGAACCAGAAACCCTATGGAAGTCTATGATTGACTATGATTGACTATAAGTATGGCTGTTTTTTGGGGGGGGGGGGGGGCGGGTTGTGAACTAGAGAGGTAAGTGGGACTTATGGAGTGGGAGTCTGGAAGCACATTAGACGAGGATAGGGGATTTTTACTCGTCATACTAGATTCGTGCTGGGAGATAGCTCTAGAATAAAATTCTGGAGCGAACTATGGTGTGGAAATAATGCCTTCAATGACTCATTCCCTTCAGTTTTCCGGGTTGCATGTGAGAAAGAAGCTTCAGCGGCTGATTTTATGATCATATCAAGGGATCAAGTCCAATGGAACACCAACTTCAGTAGGTCGGCTCAAGATTGGGAAGTGGGCAGCTTTGAGGAATTCCATGAAACTAAGCACTTACGGAGCTAACACATTGTTGTGGGTACCCGCAAGTAAAGGTATATTCTCAGTTCTCTCTTTCTATAAGCCTCTCACACAGTCGTAGAACATACAGTTTCCATGGCGAAAGATTTGGCGAAAAAAGCACCTCCCAAAGCAACATTTTTTGCTTGGACAAGATTTTGACAACAGATAACTTGCGGAAACGCAAGGTGATCATAGTATATTGGTGCTGCATGTGTAAGAAACTGGTGAGATGGTGGATCATCTCTTACTACATTGTGAGATCGCTAGAACGCTATGGAATGAAGTGTTCTGCAGATTAGAGCTAGCTTGGGTTATGCCCGCCACAGTCGTTGAGCTTTTGGCTAGCTGGACAAATCTAGAAGGTATTCCACAAATCAAAGCCATGTGGAAGATAGTTCCTATTTGTATGGCCCATGGCAGGAACGTAATGACCGAACATTCAAAGACAAGGAGCGCTCAATAGAGGAACATAGATCTCTTTTTATTAGATCTCTTTTTATTAGAACTTTATTTATATGGGTCATACCTGTAGATTTTAATAGCCTCAATATTCATGACTTTCTTGTTTCCATTGTTGCTTCATAGATAGGTGTTACCTCTTGTATACCATCTTATGTATTTGGGCTATGCCTATTCTTATTAATACAATCGCTTACTTATAAAAAAAATGATTAATTATTCAAATTTTAAATAGAACCTTCCAACAGAAAACCATGTCTAAATCCTACAAAACTAGTAATGCAGACAACAAAAGTTACTAAAAAATTGTAATGGGTAGTGGGAATCAAATTACCACTTGTCCCAAAATCTTAAGTTATTATGTAGTAGAAATTTTCTTAGTTTCTTTATGATAAGTGATAAAAAACTTTATCAAAAAAACTTGAAAGGTGTATCCAAGTACTCCTGAAATCATGCACCCGAAGAGCCTTGAACCCACAACCTCAATGTTCGCCCCATTTTAATGCAAGTAAGGCAAAATTTAGGATTCGTTTGGGAACACAAGTATTCTTAGATATTTCCTTCCCAAACATCACACCAACACAAAAAACTTTTTATTTCAATTTTTCAATTTTTTCATCTAATAATTACCTAGTCATTACAACTTTTTCAATCTCCCAAACAAAACACAAAATAATACAATTTTTTCAAATTTCAAAACAAAAATTATATTAAAAATTTATATTCAAACTTATAATATTTGTATTTAACGTTTTTCTCTCTCATTTCCCAAAATCCAATAAAAAATCTTAACTCAAATCATTTTATTACTATTCACAAATATTCTGAAATATTCTAAAACTTCATTTTTCTGATAATTAATAAGAAATTTTATGACAAAGAATAGGCACAACCCATGTACATTGAATGTTAGCAACATAATTGTTCTCAAGTGTTCTAAGATATTATAGATATTTCCTTTTCAAACATTATTCCAACACAACATTTTTCAATTTCAAATTTTCAAATTTTTTATTTAATCATTACCTAATCTTTATAACTTTCCCAAACTCCCAAATAAAACACAAAAACAATACAACTTTTTCAATTTCTAAAACAAAAATTATATTCAAAAATTATATTCAAACAATTTTTTAAATTTATAATATTTTTATTCAACTTCTCTCCTCTCCCAAAACTCAATTAAACATCTTAACTCAAACTATTTTACTACCATTCACAAATATACTGAGGTATTCTAAGTATACAAACAGGACCTAGTATCCAAATGAGCCCTTAACCATTTATGTTACTGTATAAGAACATCATATTTCCTTCTAGAACTTCATAAGCATACTGAGCTGCTGCATCCAAGACAGGGCGGTATGCTCTGCTCTCTTCAACACCTACTCTAATCACCAACCATAAAGCTAAAATAAGAAATGAAAAGGTATTATATCGTATTAGTAACTGATGCCAAACCTGAATTACAGAGAAAAGGCGGAAGGCACGATCCTGTCCAGCAGATAGAATGAACCTCCCATCCGCATAAAACCTGCAATAGATGACTGAAATCAGAACCAGAAAGGATACCAAGCGGAAATGCAGATAAGCTATCTAAAGAGACTTGAGTTAATGATGGATTAAGCTAGATAATAACTGATAAAAATATGACAGCAAAACGGCATTCATATGGAAATTACATTAGAGGTTAGTAAAGCGTGCTCAATCTCATGTGTATCAAAAAGGTAAGATAGAAAATTTGGAGCATCGGGTCAATGATTGGCCGAGTTCGAACCCTGCAAGAGTTTTTCCTAAGCAAGTATAAACACTTTATCATATATACCGTTTATTTTTTATTTTTTATAAGTGAGACTAGCGTGATCATATATACCGTTTACTTGTTAAAAAGGCAAGTAGGGCTATGCCTATCTCAATATATCAATAAAATATCTTCTTATAAAAAAACTTATTAAAAAAGCAAGTATAAACCATTTAATTATTTATTGTTAATGGAGGGTTCCAGAGTTCAATGCCATAAACAAGGAGAGATCAAGTTTATGGAAAAGCTTACTACCTTATGCAAAGTGGAGGAGCACTGTGTCCACATCTAAAGCTATGAAGATTAGGATCTCCATCACTCGTGCCAAATTTCCACTTCTGAGGAAAGAAGTCAAATATAATTCAGAAGGATAGAGGGTACTATACATGGAAAAGTTGCAAGATAAACTGACTCTAGTAATTCAGCAACTGATATCCATGACATCCATGAGGAAAATTGATGTTCTTAAATAGTGATAGACTGAGGAAAATCAATGTTCTTCAATAGTTATAGACTCTGACTCTAGCATACAAAATCTTGCTTAAAATGCTAACAAGAGAAAATATTTGATAAAAGAGTCAAATTTTGATTGCATATATCTGCAACATCAAGCATTAAAATTGAAAGTTTTGATAGAAAAAACTGATAATATCATCTCATCTTAGAAAAGATATCAAGATAACATAAGGGGATATCACAAGTTCTACCCATCCGTGGGTAGCCCAAGTGGTAAGAGCGAACTTGTGTGCATGTGCCCCATGTCACGGGTTCGATTCTTCCAGGGATCAAACTGCGATTTAAGTGGGAGGCCATGGCAATGGGTTGTTGTGCTAGTCTCTCCGGGGGTTTGGGTTCTATGGGTGAGTCCTAAGGAATCTGCCGTGGGGTGGTTCCCCCGTCACCAAAAAAAAAACATACGGGGATTCTCTGGTGAGAAGGAACTAAAGAGCTTTGAGAATGCCACTGATTTTTTTTTTTTTAACCATTATGAAAACTATTTTGGACACCATCTTAAAATAAAGGAGCAAATCATTCAATTATTCTAAGAGGTAAGATAGGATTTATTTTCATAGTCTACATAAAGAAATCAACCAACTTCATGTTCAAAGGACTTCATTCTCCGTCATGCGTTGAAGAGAAATATTCATGGCCGTCCCCTTTGTAGAGGTTCAGATGTAGTGTGCCAAAGTAGTAAGGACATCATTGTTAATGCTCACACTATGTCTGTTGACTAATCAAAATCAGGCTTCTAGTCTTACCATATGGCTAAAAAAAGGCAATACTAGCAATTTTTTAACGTGATGGCTGAAAGACATTTTACCACTATGATTAACGGCACTATCTTCTGCAAAAGCATTTCCATATAATTGACTTAGTATTGTTGTAGCAAACTCCATAGCTGTTTCTCTACTCAAAAGAATGTTCTTGGGACACTATTTACCAACTATCTTCAACAATTTTTTTTACATCCAAATACTTGTTTTCTAATTCCAGTGCAAAGATCTGTTTGAATAGTGAGTTGAGATGAAAGTTAAAAGTTAAATAAAATATTATTAGAAATTTTTAATATTATTATTGTTTTGAAATTTGAAAAAGTTGAATTGTTTATTATATTTTGTGCGAAAGTTGTAATGATGAGATGAGATGAGATGTTTTTTGAAAACAAACGAGGCCTAAGGAAAACATCTCATCTCATCTCATCTCATTTAATCATTACAAGTTTTCCAACTTCCAATACAAAATAAAATAAACAATTCAACTTTTTTAAATCCCAAAACAAAAATAATATTAAAAAATATATTTTAACAATACTTTATTCAACTTTTTAACTTTAATCTCAACTCATCTCATCTCATCTGCGAAAACAAACGCGCCCTTAATGTTTCCTCCTCCATTCAGGGTAATGCTTCTCTGCAATCAAAGCTATAAGTATTAGAGATTATGTTGCAACATATTCCCCACCTCTAGATTCCCTGAGAACTAACATAAACTGAAAAAAAAAAACTCCGTAACAGAAGGCTTATCTCTTCATCTCCTAACTTTTCCACGATCATAAGGAGCTGCAACATCAATACCTAAGCCCTTTGACCAATGGACCTACATATCTTGAGAACAGGCCATACCATTCGAAACATAACTCGTTCTAATGCTATGCTCTAGCACTTGGCCTCATGTTTCAATTCCAATGTAAAATTCATCGAAATACAACAACAAGATGATGAAGCTAATTACTATGATGACGAGCCAAAGGAAGTCTAGGCCACATCTAAGTCTATTTTCCAAAAGTACTTGTTAAGGTAACAATTGAAGCCCTTAGAAATCATTACAAAGAGCAATAATTTCTCCTTCCCAAGGAAAGTGGGATCCCATTCACCACCTTCCTATACTCAATTCAAAGCATTACGTTATCTTCTCATAAATCCATAATATCCTCATCAGGCGATTCCATCATAGGTGGCACGGCTAAAGTACCAGATTCACATTGAGTTTGGCTCAAATACCATTTGCGACGACCCAAGGAAAGCACAAGCCATATCTAAGCCTATACTCTAGAAGGACTAATCAAGATTACAATTGGAGCTCCTTGGAATCATTATAAAGGACAAAAACTTCTCTCTCCCCTGAATGTGGGATCAAAATCACCATCTTCCTACACGCAATCTCGGGTATTACAACTATATCTAATAGAAGCTGTACACAAACTACAATAGAAGCTCCGCATAAGAGTGCCATTTAAAATCATGTCTAGGCTAAACAATTATTACACTCACACTAAGTTTCACTGAAGATGCCAAGAAAGAGTTTTCGCTGATCTTACCTTAATAGAGTTGTCTGCTGAGGAACTCAATAAGGCAGGCTCGTTGGCAAAAAAATGCAGTGAAATTATCGAACTATCATGAGCGTCTCTTATTACTGATTGAAGCCTTCTTTTTTCAAGATTCCATATGCTGATGACACCAGATGAACCTCCGGAGGCTAGAAGAGGTTGTCCATCTAAAAACCAAGATATACGAACATAAGCATAAACCACTTTAACATTTATGTTAATGTAACCAGGGAATATAGATATAAAATTATACTTTACAACTTAAGAATTGCCAGTTCCTCAAATCTCATAAATCTCATACCATGAACAAAGCATGATATTCAATTACTAGGAGCCAACAGTCATACTGATTAGAACCAAGTTCTTGATTAATTTCCAAACGGTAAAGATTTATGGTGCAAAAGAACAGTCAACATATGAAATACCTTATCTAGCATATTATCCTTCATGCTACTGTTATAAAATTAATGATTCCTCACAACACATGCAAGTTCGACAGGAAGTGGAGTTACGATTCTTACGAATAAATCAGATGCATTGAGCTCTTACCTGTGCTGAAAGATAAGGCAGTCACAGCACCTCGTGTAGAATGTGTGAAGGTAACCAATTCCTCATCATAACGAATGTTGTGAACATGAATCTTTCCATCAGCACAGCCAACTGCAACGACATCAAGTGCTGGTGATGAAACACAACTGGATATAGCTGAGTTCCAGCCCTTGAACTCATAGAGCTTTTTCTTTGTACTAATGTTCCAAAGCTGCAGAGAACCTTCCTGGCTCCCAAGAATAACCTGTTTATATGCTTCTTGATATGAGGTTGTTTTCAGAAATGATTAATCTGGAAATGAGAAACTGGCGAGCACATACATTGCCTTATAACTTCTTGAAAAGGCTAAATTTTAGTAAGAACGAAGAAGAAGCAGTTACCTTATTCAAATAAGTATCTGGATGCACTATACAGCTAGGAGTAAATTCTTCACCTAGCAAGATGTGTCCAAAGGGAGCAGAAGTCTGGTTGATTCCTTTAAATGTCCACATGAACATGTTACCTTCAACATCAACACTAAGGATATGTTCTCCAAACAGCAGCAACAAATTGACTTTAGCACTATGCCTGTTCCAATTTGCTACCTGTTATAATGTATCACTTTAGTACTATAGAAGCACATTATCTATAAACAAAAGAGAATTTTATTAATGAAAATCATAGCCGTTTTACTCAGGACATATACAAAAAAGATTTCCTACAATGATCAACAGCTACAAGAAAATCTTGGACCCAGAGTCCATTATTATCAATCACAATTGTCTAAAGGAACAAAAGTGTTGAAAAGGAAGAGTTGGTCGAACAACCAAGAACACCCCTCTTGGTCAAGGATCGATAGATTCTTGGTATCATCTGAATGGGAAGCACAGTACCCGAATCTTATTCAAAAGAGACTCTCCAAGCTATGTTCCGACCTAGGTTGTATATGTCCCGTATACCTAGGTAGTCGCCTATTCTTATTATCAGTGCACTTTTGTTTACCAATAAAAAAAAAATCGGTTTGGTTCCCGGTCTTTGCTTTTCTCATCTCGAACCAAACCAAAACGAATTGAATTATTTGTTTTCTTATATATATATTATATACATATTATAAAGCATAAAATTGTAACCTAATTATACATATTCTAGTTATATTTCAGACTGGACTTTAAAGCTTTGGAACCTGTAGCTTTTTCTTGTATTTTATTTGGATATCCATGACTAAAATGAAAAATCATTCCATGAATGATTCCATTCGAATAAAATCGAATTGAACTGAACCAAACCGAAACCGATTGGAACCAAACCGAAACCGATTGAAACCAAACCATTTGGTTTTCCTACTATACCAGTCTATTTTGGTTTCTAAAACCCCGAGACCAAACCGGTCGGTTTGGTTCGCCAGTGTGCTCAAAACCCAACCGAACTGAACCATTCTCAACCCTAGTTAATAGCAAACATAAAATTCTTGTTATCATTTCAAAGATTTTTCATCTTAAGATCTTAAATATTCAGAAGAATCATAAAGCATAGAGACCATTGTTTGCCTCGTTTTCCACCAAACTCACAAAATAACTGCACACTTCCACTAAAAAATAAAACAAGGGAAACAGTCTATTTCTTCATTTCCAATAAGTCGTGCATGAGTTTATTTAAATCAAAGAACAATCACCGCAGCAACTATCAAAGAAACAAAGGAACCACCGAACAAAATAATTCTACACAAACCTGGTGAGCACGCTTGAAAACCGCAATCTCATTCCCATAGGCAACAAATGTGTACTCGCGATAGGAAGCAAGAGCGCGAATCTTCTTTGGCAATTGAGGACCTTAGTTATACAGCATCATACAAAAAAAAAAGGATAATTAAACACCTAATCACGCACTTTGCTACTACATATTTTCCCACATATTTGTTTACTTCTCGGCAAAATTACTGATTGAAATGCAAAGCTAAAAATAGAAGATGTAACATAACAAAAGAAAAATTGAATGTGAGGAAAACTCACCGACAATAACCAGATTAAGCTTCTCGCACTGAAAAAACAAACAAAAACAAATATTTCCCCCTAAATCAATTGTACTTACAAAAATAGAAATGATTTGAAGGGTTAAAGAAATAATGTATAATGAAGGTGAGAATACATTGTAAACTTGGAAAGCTTTGCCAACGCTGACGGTAACGAAGGTTTCGGTGCCAAGTCGCTGGACGGAGAAGGGGACGCTGCTCGTTATGTACCCTAGAGCTCTATACGGTTCGAATATTCCCATTTTGCGAACCAGAGAAAGAGGGAGGGAGGGAGGGAGAGTGGGTACTAGGGTTTAGGGGTCAGCCGCAAGAGTTCTGCTACGAAGAAGCTTTCTATTTTGCACACCCTGCACACCTGCACACCCGGATGGGCTTAAGGCCCAAGGGCCCATTATAATTCTAAAAAGATATAATCTGGCAAAGAAACAGAGGGATCGGGAGGGAGAAGCCGTGCGATACTCACCGAGAGAGAGAAGAACCAACTGTGACGGTGGGTCTGGGTGGTTGGCTGGGAGTCACGGCGGCACAACTGGAGGATCCCTCTGAATATGGTGGTGCGACACATAGAGAGAGAGAGTTTAGAGAGAGAAACTGTCAAACCGAGAAACGGCAAGGCAGAGGGAGCGAGGGGTCGACGTGGCTTACCGAGGGAGAAGGGATGCGTGACTGAGTTCAGGTGGCTGGGTCGGCAGTGTCTGTGCAGTCTGGTGGTGCTCCGATGTCCTCTGCAGTGGTCGACGGTGGCTGGGCAAAACACAGGGCCTTTTTATTATTTACAGATGGACAGAGAGAGAACAACAGGGGAGGTTTAAGGACGGACTTACCGGCAGCGTCTTCTGTGGTAGTTCCCGGCGAGGTGGCGGTCTGGTATGGATGCTACGGTGGCTTCTGTTTTCGACGTGGGGCTTGCTGTGAGAATGGGTTTGGTTGTGAGTATGGGCAGTGGCTAATGGGAAGGTTTTGGCCGCAAGGGATCTACTGGTCTGATGGAGGAAAAAGCGTTAGGAAAAACAGAAGATTTATGGAGGGTTTTTGAGGAGGAAAAATGCTAGAAAGCACGACGACCATTAGACACGAAGCACACACCCTCCATGTCATCAATAATAAAATGTCCATTTTACCCTTGAATCATTTGCTTTCGTTTTGCGCCACCAGAGACTATGTAGCAAGAGTCTGGAAGCATGGTGCATTTTCAACTCATGCGAGACCTAACTCCTATCAATTACAAATTACAGCCAACATTGAACATGAAAATAAACACTACAAACTGTAAATTTTAAAATTTCTTTTTTTAAGAAATGCACAGAGACTACAAAGATCAAGAATAATTAGAAAAATAAATATTTAAACACTACAAAAATAAGATAAAAAAAGAAGCATAAATAGTAATACTGTTCAATATTATTGTTAGCATTTTTTCATGTCTTTGACTTTGACATTATCGTTTGTCAAAAATATCTTTCTTTCGAATGTGACTGATAAAATGTTAAACAATAAATGACACTATATAATATTAATTATTGAATATAACAAAGACTTTTATATAACAACCGAAAATGATTAGAGGATGCAAATTTTTTTTTTCTAATTCAAAATGCAAAAGTATAAATAGTTATTCATTCACTTATGAAAAAAAGTTATTCGAAGGGTAAAAAATATGTTTTTTCCTTATTTATAAATATACAACTTTAAATGTAATAATATTTTTTATTATATTTAAACCCATCAAATCAAAAGTAAAATTCAAAATAAAATTTAGAATAATATTATTTTATTACATAGTTATAAACAAGTTGTTATAGAGTAGTGATTCTACCATTTCTGTTTAGAAATATGCATCGTGTGGTAGAATGCATTTTTTCACTTAAATTAAGAGTAGTGATATACTAACAACCAATCTACAATTTGTCTATTACTTCCTTATAAAATATAATTTTTTCAAATTTTAGGTACATCAAATCAAAACCAAAAAGCAAAATCAAATTTCAAAAAAATATAATTTTATTCAATAGTGTTTAAGAGTAGTAAATTAGTCGGTAGTTTATCATTTCTAATCTAATGTGTTTTAGATTACGGCCAATAATTTATTTTATAATAATTGTAGTAGAATAGGGGAAGATTTTCAATAATTTAAATGGATATTTTCTATATAAGAAGGTTATTAAGTTATATACATAGGAAGAAGGGTATTAAGTTCTAGGCATATGGACATTAGACTGGTCCTTTTTACCTTGTATGCAAGGAAAAACTCTTACAAATTATCACCTAATTTTTATTGTTTCCTTTTATGCAATCACTTCCCAAACTACTTAGGAATTGTAATGTACTCATATTTTCCACTTAAAAATAAAAAAATTGCACTTAGCCTCGTTTGTTTTCACAACATCCGCAAGCAATCCACTTCCGTAAGAGCTATGACTTCAGCTACTTGTTGGCTACCTTTTATATTATATGACTCTTACTATTGCTGCTAATAGATACATGATTGCTTCTTGCTTATTGGCAATTTCTATAAAATCGCCACTTTCATCATCTAATTTCATCGCATCTGAACACATTCTCTTTTGTCAAGAAGGGGCCACATATGGCTAAAAAAAATCAAGTACAGTGTGCCAGAGTAGTGAGGATATCATCGTTTATGCTCACACTATGTTTGTTGACTAATCCAAATCAGGCTTCTAGTCTTACCATATGGCTAAAAAAAAGGCAATACCAGCAATTTTTTAACATGATGGTTGAAAGACATTTTATCACTATGATTAACGGCACTATCTTCTGCAAAAGCATTTCCATATAATAGACATAGACGATACATAAATGTTGTAGCGATCTCCATCATTGTTTCTCTACTCAAAAGAATGTTCTTGGGACACTATTTACCAACTAAGTGCCTTTGACAATTTTTTTTACATCCAAATACTTGTTTCCAAATTCCATTATAGGTGGCATAGCTCCATTACTACATTCACTTGCGACGTTCCAAAGAAAGCCCAAGCCATATCTAAGCATATACTCTAGAATGACTAGTCAATGTAATAATTGGAGCTCTTTAGAATCATTATAAAAAATAATAACTTCTCACTTTCCTGAATGTGGGATCAAAATCATCATCTTCCTACACGTAATTTGGGGTATTACAACCATATCTAATAGAAGCTGCACACAAACTACCATAGAAGCTCTGCATACAAATTATACAAAGTGCAATTTAAAATCATGTCTAGGCTAAACAATTATTACACTCACACTAAGCTTCACTGAAGATGCCAAGAAAGAGTTTTCGTTGATCTTACCTCAATAGAGTTGTTTGCTGAGGAACTCAATAAGGCAGGCTCATTGGCAAAAAAATGCAATGAAATTATCGAACTATCATGAGCCTCTCTTATTACTGATTGAAGCCTTCTTTTTTTAAGATTCCATATGCTTATGACACCAGATGAACCTCCAGAGGCTAGTAGAGGTTGTCCATCTAAAAACCAAGATATACGAACATAAGCATAAACCACTTTAAACATTTATGTTAATGTAACTAGGGAATATGGATGTAAAATTATACTTTGCAACTTAAGAGTTACCAGTTCCTCAAATCTCATAAATCTCATACCACGAACAAAGCATGATATTCAATTACTAAGAGCCAACAGTCATTCTGATTAGAACCAAGTTCTTGATTAAGTATCTGGAAGCACTATACAACTAAGAGTAAATTTTTCAACTAGCGAGATGTGTCCAAAGGGAGTAGAAGTCTGGTTGATTCCTTTAAATGTCCACACGAACATGTTACCATCAACACTAAGGATATGTTCTCCAAACAACAGCAAGAAATTGACTTTAGCATTGTGCCTGTTCCATGTATCACTTTAGTACCATACAAGCACATATCTATAAACAAAAGAGAATTTTATTAATGAAAATGAAAATCATAGCCGTTTTACTCGGGACATATACAAAAAAGATTTCCTACAATGATCAACAACTACAAAAAAATCATGGACATAGAGTCCGTTATTATTAATCGCAATTGCCTGAAAGAAGACTTGGTACCAAGAACACCCCTCTTGGTCAAGGATCGATAAATTCTTGGTATCATCTGAACGGGAAGCACAATGCCTGAATCTTATTCAAAAGAGACTCTCCAAGCTATGTTCCGACCATTTTCCCCATCTTCCTTGATTGTGGAGGTATTCATGGAGGCTCAAGGTACTTCAACTTTGAAAATATGTGATTGCAATAAAAGGGATTCATTGAGAGAGTTCGACAATGGTGGTCTTCTTACAATTTTCATGGAAAACCAAACTATGTCATGGCAAGTAAATTAAAGTCTTTGATGAAGAGAAGCGCTCCCAACCGGTCGGGTGTTAAGTCTGTTTTAACACCAACCAATCATGAAAAGCAACGTAGGCATCCTAACAAATTTCTTCTTGAACCCGCATACAGGTGATCCTCAATTTCTCTCTCTCCCTCTCCTTTCGCTCCCTTTCCCTCCCCCATCCACACTGAACTGAATCAACTCCCTGCACCCCTGAGTTCCAATCGATGAATGAACGTCCCTACTCCCCCGAAGTCAAGCGGGATTTTGGCCAAGGTCTCTGCGAAAACACTACACCATCGTTGCCCAAGGTCACGGATTGAATGCAGAAACAATTTGCACGAAGCCAAGCGGGATCCTTTCTTTTGTCGTCATTGCCGAATAACGTCTTCCGGTAATGCCCTCGTCTCCCAATGTGGTTTTTTTTCTTTTTCAACTTGTTTGCATATAGACCCAAATGGTTATTTTCCATTTCATTATTTGGTTGCATTTTGTTGTTTTTTTTTCTTTTACATTACTCTTTTTTTTTCATTTCGTTGTTGGTTGCAGTACTTCAAGTCCCAATCGGCCAGAAAAGAAAACCAAAACAGAACCTATCTGATCTCGCCATCGTGCCCCAAAAAAAAAATTTCTTGAAAGAAAAAATCTTCTGTTTGGTGAAAGTTTTTTTTTTTTACTTTATTGGATAGAATACTTACAGCAAATCTTATGTTGTATGAGAACACTTATGTTGGATAGAATACTTATGGTCGATGGTGTGCTGTATGGGATGCCTTTTTTACTCTCGTGGCCATTTGGCTGTCTTAAACACGAAGCAGCAGATGGTGAAAAAGAGAAATGCATAATGATAATGGATTGTGGGCTTGGGTGCCAAGAAGATGGGTTCGAATCTGAGAGGAAAGGAGAGGAAGGGCTTCATGGGAATAAGCTGGGTTCGAATCGGAGAGGAAAAGCTAAGAATTGATTCAGGGGGAGAAGAAGGGATACGGGAGAGTAAGAGGAAATAGGAAAAAGAGAGAGTGGTTTACCTGGATGTAATCCTATAGTAATTTCTATAAGTCACATATGTGTTTATTTTTCACTGGGTGGTGTAAAAAGAAACCTTACACCCGACCGGCTGTAAGGTTTTCTCTTTGAAGAAAGATCTGAAGGCTTGGAATGAGAAGGTGTTTGGAAATGTGGAAGGCCAAAAGAATACTTTGTTTGAAGAACTCGAGGTATTGGAGGGTGTGGAGGAGGTGAGGGAACTATCTGAAATAGAGAAAACTTATAAAGTCCCAAGTGGCTGCAGAACTTGAAAGAGTTTCTTTATTGGAGGATATATCTTGGAGGAAAAAAATAAAGCATTTTGGTTGAAGGAGAGGGATAAATGTACCAAGTTTTTTCCACTGGGTGGCTAATTTGCATAGGAGAAACAATGTCATAGAGACATTGTTGGTGGATGGGGTGGGCACTTCAAACCAACCAACGATCACGGATCACATTGTAGATTATTATGAGAATTTGCTTTCGGAACAATTTTCTTGAAGACCGAACTTAGATGGACTTACTTTTGATGCTCTCGATTCACAAGAAGTAAGACTGCTCGAGCAACCCTTTGAAGAGATGGAGATCCAAAAAACAGTAAAAAGTATGGAGGGTGACAAATCTCCAGGTCCAGATGACTTCTCTATGGTTTTTTTTTTTTCAAATTTGTGGAAAGTGATCGAAGATGATATTATTGGACTCTTTCATGAATTTCATGAAAATGGAAGGTTTGAAAAAAGTATTAATGCAACTTTTATTACTCTCATTCCCAAAAAAAACTAGATGTGCTAAAGCTAAAAGATTATCAACCTATTAGTTTGGTGAGTGAGATGTACAAGATCCTAACGAAGGTCTTAGCAAATAGATTAAGCTTGGTGTTGGAGAAGCTAACGTCAAAGCCTCAAAATGCATTTGTTAGGCAAATTCTTGATTCAGTGCTTATTGCCAACAAATGTTTGGGTAGTAGACTCAAATTGGGAGAGCCAGGACTTTTGTGCAAACTTGACATGGAAAATACTTATGTGGTGTCAATTGGAGAGTTTTTTGCTTTACATGCTCGAGCGATGTGGCTTTGGTTCGAGATGGTGTTCATGGATCAACTAGTATATCTCAACTACTTGCTTTTCTATCTTGGTGAACGACACCCATGAGATTCCTTAAAAGCTCATAAGGTTTAAGACAAAGTGATCTTCTATATCCACTACTATTTGTTTTTATAATGAAAGTCTTTAGTAAGACGATCTCAGAAGTTGTGGAGGGTCGATTACTTTGTGAATTCTCAGTGGGGGAAGGCAAATATCAGTTCATTGTCTCACCTATTATTTGTCTAAGACGCTTTAATCTTTTGTGGGGCCAGACATGATCATGTTCAAGCATTAAGGGCCCTTCTTTGTTGCTATGAAACCGTTTCAGGATTGAATGTGAACTTGACCAAATCAAAAGTAGTTTTGGGGAGATGTTACTAATGTAGAGAACATGGCTTCCATTTTTGGGATGCAAGATATCTCATTTGAAGATGAAATATCTTGACCTCCCCTTGAGTGTTTCGTTCAAATTGAAATCAATTTGGGATAATGTCTAAGAGAAAATGGAGCAAAATTTGCTAGCTGGAAGATGATGTATTTATCTAAAGGTAGTAGGATTACTTTAATTAAAAGTACACTTTTTAACCTTTTTTTTTATAATTAATAAGAAGTTTTATTATCAAGAATAGATACAAACCAAATACACATGATGTATACAAAAGAAATACCTACTACACTCTAGAAAGCAGGAAACTAAATCAGAAGCAGATTCAATACATTATCATCATTCCTTACAAAGATCTTAGCCCATAAACTCAAAGTGGAAAAGAAAAAATTCCAAAGATCTTCAAAAGAACGCTTATTATCTTCAAAACATCTCTTATTCATTTCTAGCTATAGATACCACATTAAACACAAATGAATCATTCTCCAACTGGTAGTTACACATTTCCATGCCTTAAAGCCACGCCAACATGCAAGAAGATCTACAACTTCCTTAGGCATCACTCAATATAAACATGTCCGACCAATAACCTCCACAACCATCTTGCAATGTAAAAAAAGATTATTTACAAATTCCTCATCTTTCCTGCACATGACACACCAATCAGCTATACACAAACTACGTCTTCTAAGGTTATCTGTGGTCAATACTTTCTCTAGAGCAACCACCCAATTGAAGAACGCCACCTTAGTAGGTACATTCACCCTCCAAATTCTTTTCCAGGGGGAATACAAAGTCAAAATGACAATTAACCACCTTATAAAAAGAACTAACTGAAAACCTGAAACTTCCAGCTTGGTCCCACAGTACCCTGTCCTCTCTTCCCTGCATCACTTTTGAATTATAAGTTTTTTCCAAAAAATCTAAAACAACACTCATTTCCCAGTCATTTGCATCTCTAATAAAGTCAACATTCCATAAAATATTATTATCCATACTTTGAAGATAATCTACCACATCAACATTTTTATACCTTGCAATCTTATAAAGAGATGGAAAATCTAATTTAAGAGCTGATTCCCCACACCAAATGTCATGCTAAAAGAGAATCATCTTTCATTCCCCTACCTTAAATTTAATATGTTTGGAAAATTCTTCCAAACCTTTGCTAATAAACTTCTATAAACTCAACCCATACACTCCTCTAACTTCAGTAGAAACTAATCCCCCCACCCACTCCTATATTTAACAGCAACAACATTCTTCCATAAAACATCTCTCTCTTCATGATATTTCCAAGGTAATTTTCCAAGGAGTAATTTATTAAACAACCACAAATTTCTTACCCCCAATCTCCACAAGAAACCAGTTGACAAATCTTGTTCCAACTAACCAAATGAAACTTTTAAGAGAAACTTCTTGTCGAGGGCCTGTGCACCCTCGAGATTAGTCGAGACATTGTTCTTGGACACTCGGTGCCAATAAAAAAAAAAACTAACCAAATGAAACTTATTTTCCTCTCCTATTCCTCCCCATAAGAAATTACAATAAATTTTCTCAATTCTTCCAGCAACCTCAGCCGACAAAGGGGAAAGTGAAAGAAAATACGTAGGAAGATTAGACAACGTACTCTTTATCAAAGTAATTCTTCCCCCTTTAGACAAATATAACTTTTTCTATCCAGCCAACCTTCTCTCGATCTTCTCAATCACCATATCCAATTTCAAAACACATTTGCGAGAAACACCCAAGGGAAGACCAAGATACTTCAGTGGTAGTAAAGAAATCTCACACTCCAAAATATTAACCAAATTTGAAATATTGCCTACGACACCCACATGTACAATTTCAGACTTGTTTAGTTTAATCTTGAGACCTGAGACATCTCTCAAAATATTAGGTTATTTTTTCCAACTTGTCGACCTACTTCTTATCATTATTCTTGCTTCCCACCAAGGTAGCTCAACGCCTAGAGAAACTTCAGCAATATTTCTTATGAGGGGGATGAATGATGAGTTTAAGTTTCACTTGGTAAAATGGCTCACAGTATGCACTCCTATCTCAAAAGAAGGAATGAGCATTAGGAATTTGCAAGTGTTTAACAAGGCTTTATTGAGCAAATGGCTTCGGAGATACACTCAAGAACGGGGAGCCTTGTGGAGAAATGTCATAGAATCAAAGTACGCTGAAGCATGGGGAGGATGGTATTCAAATGAGGTAAGTGAGACATATGGGTGGGGGATTTGGAAGCACAAAAAAGAAGATGTGATACATATTTTAGAAATACCCGTTTTGAGATGGGTGAAGGATTCAAAATAAAATTTGGCATGACATATAGTGTGGCGACAGGGTACTCAAGGAAACTTATCTAGAAGTCTATGGTATAGTAACAATGAAAGAAGCCTTGATTGGGACCTTTTGATTCTATCTAATGGTGCTCCATAATGGAATGTCATATTCTGTAGAAATGCACATAACTGGGAAGTTGACGCATTGTCGAAGTTTTATGACCTAATATACTCTACTCGCATGAAAGGGGAAGTTGACAACAAGCTTTTCCAGTGTCACCCCAAGAAAGGGAAGTTCACCGTCTACTCCTTTTACCAAGCTATGAGCACACATAATACAAATTCATTCCTATGGAAGGGTATTTGGAAGACAAAGTCACCCTTAAAGGCATTCTTCTTTGTATGGACAGGCCGAACGACCTCTTTGGGAAATATCTTTAGACTTGACAATTTAAGAAAACGCCGCTTTATTGCATGAATTGGTGTTGTGTGTGCAAAAAGAGGGGTGTCCGTTGATCATTTATTACTTCATTGCGAGATTGCCACAATCTTATGGAATGATTTCTTCACTCGAGTGGGTGAGACTAACTTGGGTGATGCCGAGAAGAGTGATTGATATTCTAGCTTCTTATAAAGGCCTTCAGGGTAACTCTCATATTGTATTAATATGGAAGATGATCCCAAAATGCTTATAATGAAGCATTCTTTGAGGGAGAGGAATGAAAGAAATTCTGAAGATCGAGAGTGATTAATGGATGAGCTTAGAATTTGTTTTTTTCAATATTTCACTCCATTGGTCAATTGTAAATGATTTTCATGGAATGAGCTTCCATGAATTTCTTGTATCATTGAACTAGCACTATCAGGATGGTCTTGTATATGTCCCGTATACGTATGACTTTGGTTGTTCTTTTTTTTTTATTATTGGCACCGGGTGTCCGAGAACAGCTCAACTAATCCCGGGGTTGCACATGCCCTCGACAAAGAATTTTCGGCAAGTGCAGAGTAATTCAAGGGAAAAATTCCCTAAGTCCAAGGCCTTCGCTTATTCTTATGATCAATAAAATTTTGTTTATCGATAAAAAACAAATAAGTTCAATTCTAGGTTTTTGCTTTTCTCATTCCAAACCAAACCAAGGCGAAATGGATTATAAGCTGTTTATATATATACTATATATATTATACATTTTTTATCAGTAAATAAGATTTTATTGATCATAAGAATAGGCAAAAGCCCAATTACACGGGTCATATACAAGATATTATACATATTATAAAGAGAAAAACTCCTAGCCGGATGGGTTTAAAACCATTTTCACACCAACCAATGAAGACGCGACACGTAGGCATCTCAAACACATTTCTCCTGCACCTGACAACACCAAACCTGCACTTATCTATTTCCTTTCTCTCCATCTCTCTCTTCCATTCTCTTAAGGTGCCCTCAAAGAAAAATCCCCAATCCTCTCCATTCTCTCACTCTCCCTTCCTCTCTTCGACAGAAGCCCCACTCGAAGCGATGCCGACGGAAGCCCTGACATCGACGAGCCCCACTTGCACTTGTCTTTAAAGCCAACAGAAGGTAAAAAAAATTTCTGTTTGAAACCCATTTTTTGTGCGATTTCCTTCATGGCTTTTTTCTATTGGTCTGTTTGGTCCTCTCATCTATTGTGCGATTTTATGTATTGAAGGATATATGAGAAACAATAGAATATTACAACACTCTGCATCATTCTCGTTATGAACTTTTTGCAAACACTTGGTGTCCATAGCTTATTCTTCACTTCAGATGACAACAATCCCACTTTGATAACTTATAAGATACAACCTCTAACCCCTCCTTTCGCTGGACACTGTTAGCTTTTACCTCGGTCCAACTATAGAAGGCTGCTTACCAATTCATGTGGTTTTTGACTTATGAGACTATACAACTTTTAAGCACTAATAAGGAATCACTCCATAATCTAATTCCTTTTGCTAATGTAGACAAGGGATTTGCAATTCGTGCTAATTGGAGAGATAATTCACAGAGAGAGACAGATGATGAAGTTATCCAAAAAATGTGGGAACCACCATGGGTAGCATGAACCTCGCTGCCTATATCTAATTCTCTTCAAATTGCATTCTATAACCCATACAACAAATTGTAAAACCAATAATGACATCCTCCAAGTCAAAACAATTGTCTTAGAGATGGTCAAAGCAAATGTCTTGGAGATGGAAAAAATAATCTCTGTAACCAACCCCAACTCAATTGAACAAAGGCTTTTTTAAATTTAATATGTGAAATCGATACTGACTGTGTCATCACTTCATAACATTTTCAAGCACCATATATATGAATGGGAAGTGTAATAGCCGGAGTTTTATATACACAGCTAGTCTCAGTGGAGGGATGTGGGAAAATTTCTTTATGCTGTTATATTTCTTGGGTTTTTTGCGTGGTGGTACTTAATTATTACTATGGTTATCTATACCTAATAATGTAGAAAAGTGGTGCTGTATTACAGTGTTTGTAGATGGAAATAATATGTTGTTTAATATTTATCTATCTATTGATACCTTTGCTTTAGGCTTTACCTAGATACTGCAGAGTATAATCATGCATTTGCTTTCTGTATATAGTTCTTTACCATTTGGTTGGTTATAAATTAATGGATTGAATATATAATAAATAGCTTATAAATTAATGGATTGATTTATTTGTTTGTTTGCAGCAATATGGAAATTAGTGGAGGAGACACTATATCTAGCTTAAGGTCTATAAGGGCAGGAGGTGAAAGAATCTCAGGACAAAGACCATTATGTTATTGTGGCATTCCCTCCAAAATGCGGACGTCGGGCAACCCAAGAAGTTTTGGTCGGCAATTTTTCAATTGTCCAAATTATAAGGATAAAAAACAGTGTGGCTTTTTCGAATGAGTTTAACTTAAAACGAAACTACTGGATTGTTGTAAACGAACCTTGAAATTAGCACATCGAAGAAATGAAAGGATATCTAATCGTGCAAGAATTGAATACATAAAATTCCAATCCGAAGAAGAAGTACAAATGTCCCTTGATTGCATCTTGGATTGTATTTATTACGTTATTTCTTAGTCTGAAATTTAATGAGCCTTCATGCTCTGTAAATCATTTAATGCTACATTAAGATGTACTTGGCTTATCAAAGCAAGTTGTGTTTGTATTGTTTTTTATGAATATTATTTGCTAAATGGAGCGTATTTTTTGTGATTCAAATATTAAGTATTATTGCTATATTTTCCATTGGAATGTTGAGGCTAACTTGCAAATTAGGAAGGTAATTAAATACCAACAAATCATATGGAGCTTTTCAAAACCAAATCTTCTTTACCAATAATATTTAGCCAATCAGATATAACCAAATAAAAGGTGTAATTGGTAGCAAAAAGGGCTACACAATCATTGCCAACAAATCATCCTTATATAGATAAAACATGGGAGGGGATGATCCAACCAACCACAATAGTATCATGGTTACAAAAGTGAATGGTATAAAAAAAAAATTCAAATATGCCCAATAATTAATTATCTTCTGAAAAGTGAAAATTTCAGGTTGCTCCATACTCTTCATTTTATGACATTGTTGGGAATTGCATATTCCTACAAACAAAGAAAGATTTTCACAAAGAGATGATAATAAGTGACCAAATTAAACATTAAATATAAAATAAATAAGATAAGATTAGTATTCATTTATACATATCAAATGTTGTTGACATAGTGGCCGGGTCTGGAGGTAATGTATTTGAATTTGGTTCTCCCATACCATTATAAAAAAAATATTTCATCAAGTTAAAAGCTTCACACAAGGAACATACGACATAATTAAAAAATGGAATGAAATCATTGCAAGTACCTATGTGATGGACATTTCGTTCTAACAAGCCTTTCTTGTTTATAAATGTTGCATCGTCATTTGTTTGTTGGTATATTTTCTATTGGATTATTTTGTCGTACTGTTTTGAGCCTTTATTTAGAAACAATGATTATAGGATCTTGTAATGAAAGGTTTGAGATTATTTCACTCTAGACTGCATGTCCCTCCGTGTTACCATCATCATCATCATCATCACCACTCATTAAAAGAAACTCTTGATGAATAGTTTCTATTCCCCTACAAGTATACTCATATTTCTTAATAGATAGTGATCCCATCTCAACAACTATATAAAAATGTCTCATCAAACGATGTTTCTTATCAAATGCAGTTGAGACTATCTCCAATGGCCCCTTATCGACACATATCGCATGTACCATGCATCTCTTTGCATTGATCGTCCACCTCTCTAACACATATGATTGCAGTACAAGGTCCAAACAATTTGTTTTTGTCAAAACTTGTAGGATGTGTTAGCATAAAAAGCCAATAAATTCAAACTTGCAACATGTGCAAGAGACAACATTTTTTCTATCGAAAATGTTACTTCATATGCTAGCTTTTCTCTCCCATTAAAGGCCATCAAATAAATTTTTCATCCATCTTCCTCCCGTGTTACTTCATATGCTGGCTTTTCTCTCCCATCTCTCTCTTCAAAAACTTGTTTCCTTCGATTGCTCAAATAATTCTGAATGTCCTTAGGAATGCAACCAATATTATAATTAGCACTGTGCTCTTTACTCAACATGGACATTATTTTCTTTGTTGGTATTCTCGACTCATTTAGGGTGTCTATTAAAGTTCTTTTGCGCCGGTGTCACCCGTCTATGCCCAAGAAGCAAACTTGTACTCCTAGGTGTCAATAACTCATGGTTATGTTAGAATACAAATTTGGACACAACCCATTTGTCTCCCTTCTTCTTTATTGTCATAATTGTCTTACAACCATACTTTGTTTTCGGAGCCTCGGGTCTTGCTCTCTTTTTAAGTTTAAGATTATATCGATGGAATCCTTCTCTCGAACACACGTACTCTACACTAGTTAATGATTTGTCTATGTCTGACAACCAAGTATAATTTGTTCGAATACTAAAACCAGTTCGTCTGGAGAAGGCTTTATAGCAACTAAGTACATCCTCTACATTGTCAAACTCTAGACCCACATATGGCTCCACATATGAAGATGACGTTGTATGGCCTTCCTTGGGCATGTTCATATCGAGTTCAACCTCACAATCCTCTTTAATCATCTCAACTTCATTGACGCTACAATTAGAACTGTCTAAAATCTAAACATGATCTCTTGATGTACTCATCATTCACGCAACCTGATATCATTTACATGGCAATGATAACTCAATAGACAATCAAAGAAAAGAACTTTTACCAACAATAACATATATCCAAACATTACCAAACTAATCACAGGAAGCCACATTTCAAGAATGGTCTCATGTAAAGCTATTGGGGATGTAGAGTTTAAAGATAATTTGATGGTCACTAAATTTGACTTTAAAAAAATAATTATACTTGCACACTAAATAATATTATTGTTTATATAATATATGTGTACAGGTCTGGCAAAATTATTGTCGAACTTAATAGCCGGACCAATGAAATCTACTGGGGATGTAGAGTTTAGTACCAATGAAATCTTTTACAAAAGAGTTTAGTCATTTCACCAATGGAAAAGAGCAATGACGGAAATCTTTTACAAAATTTTTACAAAATCGCACAATCAACCAGAAGATCAATGAAATCGCACAATCAAACAGAAGACCAATGAAATTGCCCCAAATAGAAATTTTTTTACCTTCCATCGGCTTTAAAGACAAGTGCAGGTGGGGCTTTCATCGGCGTCGACTTTGAAGATGAGTGCAAGTGGGGATTCCGTCGGCGTCTCGTCAAGTGGGGCTTCTGTCGGGGAGAGGAAGGGAAAGGGAGAGAACAGAGAGGATGAGTGCAGGTTTGGTGCAGGAAGGGAGAGGGAGAGAATGGAAGGGAGAGAGGGAGAGAAAGAAAAGGAAATAGATGAGAGTGAAAGTTTGGTGCAAGATGAGTGCAGATTTGGTGCAAGAAGGGAGAGGGAGGGAACGATAGGGAGATAGGGAGAGAGGGAGAGAGAGGAAATAGATGAGTGCAAATTTGGTGTTGTCGAGTGAAGGAGAAATGTGTTTGAGATGCCTACATGTTGCGATTCCATTGACTAGTGTGAAAATGGGTTTTAAATCATTTCGACTGGGAGCTTTTCTTTCTTATAAAGCATAGAATTATAACCTAATTATACATATTCTATTAATATTTCAGATTGGGCTTTAAAGTTTTAGAACATATAGCTTTTTTTGAGTTTTTCAGGAGTCACCCGAGTAGAGGAGTGCTCGTGTGAATGTGGTGACGGGTTCCTTCGGCTTCCTTCTCAGTCGGTGGGCTTACAACATTTGGGTTGTGGGCCTATACGCTCAGCCTAATCAAAGGAGAGATGAATATGTCCCTTCAATGATAATAGAAATCATAGTCATTGAAGTCATATGATCGACAAATTCAGTCAATAACTTGAACTACAATGAAAAATTAAGAGAATCTAAGTTATGAATTCTTTCTAGTATAATTTCTCGACTTTCTCAAAGGTCTTTGAGTTATGATTTGTTTTTGTATCTATCAAAACCGACATTCTTAAAACAAAACAACCTTAAATAAGTGTGGTTTAGTTGCAGTGATGAACTTGCTTTTAACCTTATGCTTTAAGGGTTGCTATTTTCTTGACTTATTGTCTTTGTTGAAGATACAAGATCCAAATTATTAATCTTATGGGTTTTGTAATTGTATTTTCATAGTTATAAAGTCACAAGGAAATCCTAAGTCACATCTTATTTCATGTATAAGTTTTGAAAGGTACAATAAGTCATGCATATCTATTGGCATTATATATATGAATTATTAGTATGAACATGCTTTCCTTGCAGGCCAAACCCGAACCAAGTCTTTCTGGACCAAAGGAAAAAGCTGTGAAACCATCAGCAGGAGGCCCAACAATTGGTTTGAAGAAGGGGCCCAAGGAGAAGTGGAGTTGTGCCCTCAATCAAGTTATTACCACAAATGAGAGAGGTCTAAGGAACATCTTCAAGGAAAGAAGCACAATGCTAGAGAAATAGGGTGGGCTTAGAACCTACAGAATGGGTAAGATTGCCAGCTCAACATCACTGCCAATGGAATGCACCAAGCCTTCAGCCTTGATATTATTCTACAGGTTATTTGATAAAAATTATGTGATCTAGTCGTAATTCTCACAACTATTTCATGACTAATAATTAATTAATTAATTATAAATACTTACTATTGTCAATCCCTGCTCAGTGCATTAAATTGTATCTTTTAAAAGAATTTATCTTCAATATGACCTAGAGTAAGCATGTTTTTCATATCATTTGATAAAAAAAGATAGTGATAGATATAATGATAAAATATGCAAGTTTCGTGCATTTTTCTTTAAAAAAAGTGGAGTCTACTATTAAAAGAATAATTTTTTTATATGGATCTCAAATTTAAATATTTTTTTTTAAAAAAATACGTGAAATTTGTTTATTCTAGAACTGTAAATATCATTTTTTCCAAGTATTAGAGGATATTAATTTCTTTTATTTCTTTCTTTTTCCAATAGCTTTTTGAATCCATAAGTAAAAATTAAAATCATTCAATATGTATAGAATATTAATGAATATAGACCCTATTGTATTTATTCAATACTTCTATATAATATGTTTAAATACTATAAATCTAATTTAATATTCTATATATATATATTTACATTAAATCATTCCATTCGAGTATTAATTGGTAGAGAAATGATACTTACAGTCGTGAGTGTGCAAGTGTCGTGCAGTCGCTTTAAAAAAAGTAAATAAATATGAGACCCACATGAAAAGAAATTAATTTTTTAATAGTAGATTCTACTATTTTTCAAAGCGACTGTACGACATTTGTACATTTTACAATTATATGTAGCATTACTCTAATCGGTGAGAATATTATAATATTTATTTTTCAGATTTCATCCAATCAAGAGAGAGAATCTTTATCTGGATCATAGCATTACTGGAGTCGTACCTAGTACTTGGAGGCAGAGCCGCAGAAGCTTCTGAATGAACCAAAATTTCCATTCCATAGAAATTGAGAAATTCTATAAGAAATTCACATGTCAGATTGGTCCCACGCACCTTTAATTTAATTTATTTATATTTTCCTAAAAGCGAAACGTAAATATATATAAAAAAAACATATAGACATATAACTTATTTTTATATAAACATCACTTTATATAAATATTATTTTAAAATATGATTATATTAAAAATTTGTACAAAGTTTATACATTTATCATTACTCGTACCCAAATTATCCCGCAGTTTGGTCCCACGCAAATTCCTCGTCTGCTTCACGTATCTACCATATAACTTTATCCTATTTAGATAATGAATTAACATGAGATAAGAGATATAAAAACTATCAGAATATAATTTTTAATAATAAAATAAAAATTCGTTTAGATAGTGATATGATATGAGATTAGAGGTGCTACCCGCCCCATACGGGGCGGGGTAGCCCCCACCCCGCCCCCCGCCCCCGCATGGGCGGGGGGTGAAGATATTCATCCGCCCCTCGCCCCCGGATTGCGGGGGCGGGGGACCCCGTCCCGGTTGACGGGGTGCGGGTGGAGGGGGTCCTCCGTCCGCACCCCCGCAGCACTACTGGGCCTAAGGCCCAGAAGCGGTTTCTGGGCCTTTTTTGGCCCAGAAAACGCTGTAATGGGCCGAAAATGGCCCAGAAACAGCTTCTGGGCCATTTTAGGCCCATAAAAATATATTTTGTATTTTTTAAAAAAGAAGAGTTAAAAAAAAAAATTTCATGAATGAAAATGATATATACATACACAATTTTATATAATTAAGACTAATGAAATACTACTATAGAGTATAGACTACAAGTTTACTACCTAATAAACTAATAAATAATAATAATAACTAAACTATTACAAAAATAAAATGGAAAGTCTAACTGTCTAAAAAATTACAAAATTACAAATAAAAGTGTCCAAGGGACATTGTATCAACATTATAAAATTACAAATAAAATATATAATACATACATCTGATAGAAAAATTAGGGGCTCAAAAATATACGAAATTAATAATAAAAAAAAAGATGCGAGCGGTTTAGGTCTTTGACTGTGACATTTGGGGCGGCCGGATGGGTAGTCTTGAGGCTTGAGCCTTGAGCACATGTTCATATAGCAGTGGAGGTAGACATCGTCTGAGTCGTCTCATGTGTTGCTACAACAATCAATACTAAAATTAATACTGATGAAATTGAAATGAATATAAATATAAATAATTATGAAATTAAAATGAATATAAATAAATCAAAATAATAAAATAAAAACAATAATTACCAGATGGTCTAGATCCAGACTGATCACCACTCTCTTCGTCGGTCTCTTTAAAATCTAACACATCCGGAACATAAATATCCTTTCCCATCGTCCAACTCTGTGTGCATATCAATGCCTCCACAGTTGTAGGAGACAATGAACTACGGAAAGGATCTAATATGCGCCCTCCGGTACTAAAGGCAGACTCCGAGGCAACGGTGCTAATAGGGATGGCCAATATACAACGGGCAATCTCAGAAAGGATGGGATATTTCTTTGATGCTACCTTCCACCATCCTAAAATGTCAAAATCATCATCATCTTGAATAAGATCCGTTGACAAATAACTGTCTAACTCTGAAACCACCTCCTTAGATTGATGGACTAGTGTGGGATTATGTGCGAGGGTTTTCGTCCATGCCAATGTACGCTTCTTTGTTGCCCCGGTGTCTGGAGGAGGTGTTGGGATATGTGTAGGTGTAGTAGATGTAGTACCACCCTTAATTGCATTAAACTCATCATAAAATCTATGAAGGGTATCGCGGGCCATCTCACCAATAAGATCAGTCCAAGCCTGATCATACGCAAGTCCCAAACCATATAACATGCCAGAAATTTTTAGACGGGGATCAAGAATAGTAGCCACATATAACAAAATATTGAGTCTAGTCAAATCTCCCCAATACTTGTCAAATTTGACCCTCATGGTCAATGCCATCCCCCTCATCCTTAGATTGGAACCCCTACACATGTCGTCTAATTCTTCTTTCACCCTACATATTTGTTGACAAAATTCATAGCATGTAGGGTGCAAAGAAGCAGATAACTTCAACGTGACTTCATAAAACAGCCCGAGAAAATCAACAAATGTAGCAACTACCTCCCAATCATCATCACTAGGCAATCCTAAACCCCCGTGCTCATCAAAGTATTTGACATATTGAATGTCTTCATCACCCAATAATTGAAAGGCTTTTTTATATTCTTGGGCCGCCTCCAACATCAAGAAGGTTGAGTTCCATCTGGTGGGAACATCAGTACAAAGACCCCTCTTTGATGTTATGCCCACACTCTTCGCAGCAATTTTGAATTTGTCCAATCTAGAAGGAGAAGACCTCACAAATTTCACAGCCAATCTAACTCGTGCAACCGAGTTATCAACATCTTTTAACCCCTCAGTCACAATTAGATTCAAGATATGTGCAGAACATCTAACATGCAAATATTCACCACCCAAGAATGTCTTATTTGCCTCTTTAAGATAGGTCTTCAGATATCCCAAGGCGACATCATTAGACGAGGCATTGTCAACCGAAACTGTCAAAACCCTACTCAACCCCCACTCCTTGATTGAGGCCTCTAAGGCCTTCCCAATTGTCTCACCCTTGTGATCAGTTATTTGACAAAACTTGATAATCTTTTTATGGAGAATCCAGTCAGAATCAATGAAATGGACAGTCAAAGACATATAATTAAAATTTTGGACTGAAGTCCAAGTATCGGTAGTGAGGCAAACTACCAAACCCGCCAATTGGCCCCTCAAAACATCTTTATCTTTCCAGTACATCTTTTTAATATCCTTTGCCACAGTGTGGCGAGAAGGAAGAGTAAATCTAGGTTCCAATTCTTGGACAAATTCTTGGAACCCTCTCCCATCCACAAACTGAAAAGGTAGCTCGTCTATGACAACCATACGAGCTAACTTCCTTCTACACTCATCAACATTATACTTTGTGAACCCCTTCAATGTTGAACCCCCACTACTCCCATCCGCCATTTTTTTCAGTCCAATTTCTAGTCTTGATTGACCCTTCTCCACTAAGGATCTTAATATTGGACTCTTCTTGCATTGTTCCTCTAAATGGACCTTTAACTGGGATGTACCATGTTTCCTATAGTGACATCCATATATTTTCCCACAATAATTACATTTAGCTTGTGGGTTATTGGGGTCACCACCCTCTAGTTTGGTAAAATGAGACCAAACTACGGAAACAGGTTTCTTACTTTGTGTGGGCTTAGGGGCGGGGCAAGGTGTATTCCCACTCCCAGGGGTTGGAGTAGGGTTAGGTTCTGGGTCAGGGGTACTGGTAGGGGCAGGGGTACTGGTAGGGGTGGGAGAGCTATCAGTGCACTCTCTTTGAGAAGACATTCCTGATTCCACAACATAACAAAAAATAAAAAAATCAATCAACATACGACATAATTCCAAACATGCACTTATCAATCACGTACGACATAATTCTAAACATAAACCCCTAAATTGAGTTAGGGGTTTCAATTGAAACCCCAAACTGAAATTGGGGTTTCGGATTGAAACCCCCTCAATTTTAGGGGTTTCAATTGAAACCCCTAAATTGAGTTAGGGGTTTCAAATTTCAATTGAAACCCCAACTGATTTGGGGTTTCGGATTGAAACCCCCTCAATTTTAGGGGTTCAATCCGAAACCCCAAACTGATTTGGGGTTTCGGATTGAAACCCCCTCAATTTTAGGGGTTTCAATTGAAACCCCTAAATTGAGTTAGGGGTTTCAAATTTCAATTGAAACCCCAACTGATTTGGGGTTTCGGATTGAAACCCCCTCAATTTTAGGGGTTCAATCCGAAACCCCAAACTGATTTGGGGTTTCGGATTGAAACCCCCTCAATTGAGTTAGGGGTTTCAATTGAAACCCCCCTCAAGTTTAGGCCTTAGGGGTTCAATCCGAAACCCTAAATTGAGGGGGTTTCAATTGAAACCCCTAACTCAATTTAGGGTTTCGGATTGAACCCCTAAATCAATTTAGGGGTTCAATCCGAAACCCTAAATTGAGGGGGTTTCAATTGAAACCCCTAAATTGAAAATTAAGGGGTTTCAATTGAAACCCCTAAATTGAGTTAGGGGTTTCAATTGAAACCCCTAACTCAATTTAGGGTTTCAGATTGAACCCCTAAATCAATTTAGGGGTTCAATCCGAAACCCTAAATTGAGGGGGTTTCAATTGAAACCCCTAAATTGAAAATTAAGGGGTTTCAATTGAAACCCCTAACTCAATTTAGGGTTTCGGATTGAACCCCTAAATCAATTTAGGGGTTCAATCCGAAACCCTAAAATTTAGGGGTTTCGATTGAAACCCCTAAATTTCAAGCACAAATTTCGGATTGGAACCCTAAATTGATTTAGGGTTCCAATCTACAAACAAAAACAAACATACAAGTACAAAGAAACAGACGAATCAAACACACAAACAAAATTCTCCACAGCACACAAATTCACAAATTTCCCATCCTCCATCTCCGATTCAACCCAACCTTCCTCCAATCTCCAATCCAAAAAAAAAAAAAAGAGAATGGGTTTCGGATTTACCTTTGAGTGGCGGCGAAATCCCAGTGAGAGACGGAGACGGAGAAGTGGCAGCGGTGCTGCTGCTCGTGCGAGACGGAGATTCGACTGAGAGAGAGAGAGAGGCTTGTGGATGCGAGTGCGAGACTGAGTCAGAGAGAGTGAGTGTGAGAGATCGGCGAGTGAGAGACTCAGAGAGGAGAGGGTTCGAGTGAGAACGGAGAGTGAGAGAGGAGAGAGTTCGAAACTTTGAGAAGGAGAACCGAGAATGCAGACGCAGACGCGGGGAAGGGGGGAGGGGACCTTAACTAATAGTGAAACGGCGCCGTTTCACTATTAGTTGAGGGGCGGCACTTACCAGACGGACCTAAGTGAAACGGCACCGTTTTGTCTATAACAAAACGGCGCCGTTTCACTCTAATTATTTGTTTTTTTTATATATATATATAATTTTAATTATATTTTATATATATATATAACTCAAGCGGGGCAAGCGGGGCGGGGCCTCGCCCCATCCGCCCCCCGCCTCCGCTTCTTCCATGGGGTGCGGGCGGGGCCCCCGCACCCCGCTTTAGCGGGCCGGATCCCCCGCCCCGCATGTGCGGGGGCGGGGCGAACGGGGCGGGTCAGCGGGGAACGGGGCCCCGCTGCCCACCCCTATATGAGATGATTTTAAATAAAAGTTAAATAAAATATTATTAAAATATTATTTTTTAATATTATTATTATTTTAAAATTTAAAAAAATTAAATTATTTATTATATTTTATGTATAAATTTTAAAAAATTATAATGATGAGATAAAATGAAGGATGATGATACACATGAGAGGTTTGGATTCGTAGATAAATTGAGATGGTTTGTGAATAGTAGAATAAAAGTTGAAATATTTATTATATTTTGTGTGGAAAATTAGAAAAATTATTTTGAGATTTGAAAAAATTGAATTGTTTATTATATTTTATGTGAAAATTTAAAAAATTTATAATGATAAGATGAGGTAGGTTGATGTGAGTTTTGAATCCAAACCTCTCTTTACTATTCGCTTACCACCCCTTTAATGCTACGGTGTATTTGAAATTTTTATTTTTATTTTATTATTTTTTAAGTATTTGTTTTAACATTCTTAATCATTAAAAAAGTTTATAAAAATATACAATTTTATTAATATTCACATCTTTAACTATTAAATAAATAAAATAGTTAAAAAAAATTAACAAAAAAATTAAAAAAAAATTAGTAAAAGAGTGTAGCCTATTGTTCCAAGAGGAAATCATTAGTTTCCAAAACCTTTCTTTCCTTTTCCTTTGTCTTGTTCTTTTCTTCATACTTTAACATCTACCGTGTTACTTCAGATCTTAGCATCGTCAACGTCGCGTCCTTTTCACACTCCATCTTTGACTCTCAAACAATCCTTCCGCGAGACATAGCCAGACCTCAAACTCATACAAGATCTCATACCCTCTGCCTCCCTCAGCGGTTCTTTTTCTGCAATTCCATGGAGTTCAAGTTTCGAGCCGTTGATGACCGACAGCCACTATATTGCTCCCCTTCTTCCAGCCTCAGCTACTTCACCGACCAAGCATTGAGAGGTCTGTTAAAACACATCGTTCCTCTATCTCTATCTTATGGTCTTCTGTTTGGTTGCTAAGAGAAGGGGATAAACGATAAGAAAGTAAAATCTTTCGCATATTCTTTTTATGCTTTCTGCTGTTTTTTTTTTTAAATGGAAAGTCTTTTCATAAAAAGAACAGTTTTTAAAATACCATTTATGAAATTCTGTTACCTTATGCGCCTTGATTGCTGAGAAAACCCGAGAAAAGAAAGAAAACTTTCTGAATCTTATGTCTTATACTGCACTGGTCCACATAGCTAAATTGGATGAGGTTCAGTTACTGAAATTCAGAGCTTTAAAGACCATAAATATCCGTTTCGTTTCTTAGTTTCTCTCGGGATCCAAACATTCCGCTTATTCTCTTAAATCTGTTTTATCACTGAATTTTGAGTAAACCCTCTATTATCAGCCGGCCTTTCAAGCACTGATCGGAAGCCAAGCCAGGAGCAAATGCGAAACCCGAATGACGTTCGAGAAGCAATCCAGCGGGAGCTCGAGAAGGAGCGGATCAGAGAAGAGATAATAGTAGCGGACATCGCTCGACGGAGGTTGCTCGAAGAGGAGGTGAGAAGGGAGGTGATGATGGAGCGAGAGATAGCCATGCGGAGGCTCACAGGCGAAGGGTTGTCATCCGAGGAATTATTGATGAAGGAGCGTATCAGAGAAGAGATAATCGCGGCTGAAATGGCTCGGCGCAGGGTGCTCGAAGCTGAAGTGAGGAGAGAGCTGATGGTTGAGCGAGAGATGGCCATGCGGAGGCTCACGGCCACGGGCTTGTCATTGGAGGAGCCATTGAGAATGCGGCTCGACTCGAGGCTGCCACCGACGTACCCATCTGACGGGAGGACATTTCCTGTTCACGGCAGCGGGTTCGATATGTTTCCAACGTCACTGTCAACGGAAGCTATGAAGCTCGATATCCGGCCTCCAACAGAGATTAACAAGGATAAGTTGATCATACTGGTCAGTTACCAATCATTCATCACCTTGCTGTTAATTTTGGGTGTCATATACTCTGTTGATCTTATGGTGCTTTTATAGAATTCTGATTTATCTATGGAAACGATTGTGCTATAAATTAATTTGAAAATCTATTGTTTTATGGAGCTTTTAGTTTCTGTTTGTGGAGTCTGTTCTCAGAATTGGGATGCATGCCGTCTTAAATCTATATTCAGTCTTGAATTGCTTCTAGGTTTAGTGCCACTTCGGTCTCTTTCCCCGGTCAGCTTTGTATGACATAGTGGCTATCCATCGTACAGATTATCTTCTTGTGTGAGATCCCTTCTGAATGAACCAACTGGAAATATTAATGTCCGAGTCAATTACCGGTAGCCTATCTCTTTTGCAAACGTTTTTCCTGAGTGATGAAGATATTTACATGCAATCTATATTTACATATTTTGGCCGGTTTTACTAGGAAAAAACACTATTTTGACTTGTGTATGCTAGTGGTGCTACCTACACCCTATGGGGTGGGGTTGCCCCCTTCCCGTACCTTGCTCCCGCACACCAGGGGTGGGGCCACCCGTGCCGGTTCCGGGGGCTGGACGGTTTAACTTAACCCCCAAAACGACGATGTTTGGTTTAAAAATAAATGAATTCCACCCAAAATGACAACGTTTTGTCGCATCCCTAGCGTATGCATCTGGACACGGGGCCACCCCTATTGTACACCCCTAGTGTTTTGTCGCCCAGGCAGGGGTGGGGCGGTGGACATGGGGTGGCAGGGGGCAGTGCCCCACCGCCCACCCCTAGTGTATGAATCTGGGAGCCCTATTTCTTTTGGACCGCCACTTCAAAAGCCAGTCCTATACAGTCATTAATGGGGGTTGGATCACCCTAGCCATGAATGCTTGCTATTGTGATCTTGACAAAATTTTATCTAGATTGGTGCCTCTGATGGTCCTGAGTATTGTTTTTTGATCTGTGGGTTCATTTTGAGAAAGCTACCTTTGGTGTGTGCAGCAGGCCACAACTGTGCCATTGCTTCAATATATGCTCAACAATCACATATGCTCAAATATGATAATAGAAATCATAGTTGTTGAAGTCATATGATCTACAAATTGAGTAAAGAACTTGAACTGTAACAAAAATTAATAGAATCTTAGTTATTTATTCTCTGTTAAAATTCCTCGACTTTCTCAAAGGTCTTGGATTTATGATTTGTTTATGTAACTATCAAGACTGACATTCTCAAAACCATCAACCTTAAATAAGTGCGGTTTAGTCACAATGATGAACTTGCTTGATTGGTAAACAAAATTTTATTGATCATGAGAAGCAATGATGAACTTGCTTTTAACCTTATGTTTTAAGGGTTGCTATTTTCTTGACATATTCTCTTTGTTGAAGATACAAGATCCAAATTATTAATCTTACGGGTTTTGTAACTGTATTCTCACAGTTATCTTATATAGGCACAAGGAAAGCCTAAGTCACTTCTTATTTCTAGTTTTTGTGAATCCAGCTATGTTCCAAACTGTATTTAGTATGAGATGGAGGTGAACGTGATCTCACATTGCTTGGGAGAGAAAAGTTCTTATGGTGTATAATGATTTCAAGGGGGTCAAGTTCCACAATTGGCTTATCCGTATGGAGTATAATCCCAAATGTGACTTTGAATTTCCATGGTCATTAGAAATGATATCAATGTCAATCCTAGCTAGAAGTGTGGGACTTGAGCCATGCCATCGAAAAAGGAAGGTCTTGTGAGGATACCAGAGGCTTCTTGCACTATTCAATCACCACCTTTTGTGATAAAGCACCTTTGTTGTGTTTCTGATTATTAGGATGATGAAAAATAGACTTATGTGACACAATCTTCACTCTATTTTAATGGAGGGTGTTATTTGACAATCGACAGCAGTGTGAGCTGCAATGTATTAATTTGAGCAGTTTGGGGTGTAAAGAACTAAACAATTCTTGGTAGGGTTGGAGGGGAAAAACTGCATTCCTCCCCCCCCCCCCCCCCCTCCCCAAAAAAAAAAAAAAAAAAAAAGTGGGAGGTCACACTATTTAGAATGAAATTTCTTATCCACTTCATATCCATAAGTCTTGCTTTGCAGGGGTTTAAATCTGGTGGATATGATCTGAAATGTTCAGATCTCCTTGGGTGCAAACAATCTCTAGGGGCCATCGGACTGGGGGATTTTCCTCTTGAATTATCCGAAGTGCACTTGCGGGAAACTCCTTGCCGAGGGCTTGTGCACTCCTGGGATTAGTCGGGGACGCTTTTCCTAGACACCTGGTGCCAAAAAAAAAAATAAAAAATAAAAAGAAGATATGAAAGGCCTCCTTTGCCACTTGTATTTCTTATCAAAACCGTTGAAGACAAGATAACTGAAATTTATACTTACTCCATTTTTTCTTAAAAGTGGTGGGATGAAGTTATGGGAAATGATACTGAGGCTTTCACCATTCACGAGGTGATTGATATATTACAGGAGTTCCTTGGTATGTACTGTTTTTTAGGAAAGGGAAAAAAACATAGTTTCTTTGCAGACAAGTGATAATTTCGTGTATTAGTTTTGAAAGTTATAGTTAGTCGTGCATATTGTTTGACATTATATACATGAATTATTGGTATGGACATGAGTTCCTTGCAGGCCAAACCCAAACCAAATCTTTCTAGAGCAAAGGAGAAAGCTGTGAAACCATCAGCAGGAAGCCCTAGTGAGCCCCCAACAATTGGTTGAAGAAGATGCCCAAGGAGGAGTGGAGTTGTGCTCTCTGTCAGGTTAGTGCCGCAAATGAGAGAGGTCTGAATGAACACCTTCGAGGAAAGAAGCACAAGGCCAAAGCAACAGGGCTTAGACAGAGAATGGGCAAGATTGCCAGCTCAACATCACTGCCAAAGGAATGTACTAAGCCTTCTCAGCTTACAGAGATAACCGATACTGGAAGCTCAGGACTGCAGACAAAAACTGAAGGGGAATCACTTCAGCATAACAAAGTTGGGGGTTGTTCATGCAATAAAGTTCAAGTGACAGAAAATTTGAAGAATAAAGTTGAGCAGGTTTCAGTGCAGAAAAACCAAATCGCAGGAGATTCTAAGAAGGCAAATGGCACAGCAACAGTGCAGGGAGACGAGAAAACAACAGAAAGTACGAAGCCGGATAAATTTGAGTTTTGGTGTGAAATTTGTCAAATTGGCACCTACTCTCAAGCGGTGATGGAGAATCATAAAAATGGGAAAAAGATAACCGGTACTGGAAGCTCAGGACTGCAGACAAAAATTGAAGGGGAATCACTTCAGCATAACAAAGTTGGGGGTTGTTCATGCAATAAAGCTCAAGTGACAGAAAATTTGAAGAATAAAGTTGAGCAGGTTTCAGTGCAGAAATACCAAATCGCAGGAGATTCTAAGAAGGCAAATGGCACGGCAACAGGGCAGGGAGACGAGAAAACAACAGAAAGTAAGTAGCCGGAGAAATTCGAGTTTTGGTGTGAAATTTGTCAAATTGGCACCTACTCGCAAGCAGTGATGGAGAATCATAAAAGTGGGAAAAAGCACAGGGCTCAGCTTCAGAACCTGGGTATAAAAGATGAAGTAGTTGTAAACAAGGTCGCCAAGGCATCATCAGATCATACTCCGAAGGCAGCAGAATCAGTATTTTGCGGCCAAACAAGCTTAAGCAAATAAGTCAGATGCTACTCAAAAGACACAAACTTTTGCTGATGCAGAATAATCAGGTCCATTTCCATTAAAAATTAATTAAATTTAGATGGTGGGGATAAAGAAGCTCAAATGATCGGACAAAGGTACAGTTTTTCACCCCAGATTTAGGTTCCGAGTTGCAAGCACTATTTCTGTTTACATGGTGAAAACTATGAGTAGACCCTGTAAAATATTAAGAAGTGGCTCAGGTTAATGACAACAATCATTTGATGCAAAGTTCAACGATGATTAAAAGATAGGTTAATGACACCAATATAAGTAGTTAACATCGCCGGTTGATTTCTTTCGCAGTGATTGTGAGAGTTCTGCGTTGCAACTTCTCTAGGCAACGCTTTTAAAAGTGTAGTTCCTTGTCATATATTTTCCATGCTTTACATGAGTCTGCTCATTTGCATATCAACCTAATTATATGAAGACTATTGCTTAATCATCTCTCCTAACTGGCATCAAACAATTAAAAAATTATTTGTTATATTTTACTTAATTACTAATCATTTACTGTTGAGAAAATAAAATGACTGAAAGGAAGTTGATTAAAAGGATAGAATGATAAATATCATCAAATAAATGATATTTACAGTCTTAGAGTGTGAAAGTCCTTCATAAACCTTTTAATCAATGAATGTAACTATTTTTCAAAAGTAATAATCGAGACTTGCATAAACCTAAACTATTCCGTGGCCGTTGCTTTCTTACCCTTTGTCATTTACAGGCTTCCTCCTCCACGATATCCATTCCCTTAACAGCAAACTATCCTAAAAGTGGTTAGCTTCCACGCAAGCTGATCGACTTAAGTTTGGATAGTAAGATATTTTCAAATAATATCTCACTATTATTCATTATTTTATTATTATTTTTCACTATCATTTATTACTATTCAATATTTTATCATGATTTTTTTACTACTATTTACAGAATATCTGAGATATTTTCAGTACCCAATCTAATTTGCCTGGGGAAGCTAAGAGGCCATTTTCTGTCACAACCATTAAACAGAACATAAATATAATTATCTTACACAGTAAGTCACTTGGCCAAGCAATTAGAACTAAAGAATAGGCGTATGCGAACACATTTGATTCCTGATCATCAATCAATTCCATTGTTTCAACTATATATTCAATCTATAGAACTATTGTTACTTTACACTGACTGGAGGAAAGAGCCCCAAAATCTACAATAGAAAAGAAGATTAAGAACATGGAATGGTAAGGTAACCATTTTTGCCCCAAGCAATATAGAGGATCTTCAACACCAATTGAACCAACCACGATCTCAAACTCTCAAAGCCACCTGGTCTTGCCATGAAATCTTCCTTTTCCCTGCTCGATTGGATCCATTTCCGATATTCCTACAAATTGATAACTTCGTATCATTGTGCTGCTCATCACTTCCACCCCTAAGTAAGCTTTTCCTTGATGGCTCAGAATCAGTTGGTAGTTCCTCCTCTGTCTGCAAACAGAAAAATCATTGAGAACATTGGCTCATTGAAAAACAAAAAAGAGCAAATGGATGAACTTAAAGCTCATGCTTCACACAGGTTTGAAAATAATACCGAAATCTGGTTCAAGTCAAAAACCGGAGTCATCAGTCGCTTGGTGGCATCTTTTCCGCTAAAGATCCTTTCCTTCTGGCTCATATCAAATATTGGTGCAGAAGTTTGCATAGCAGCTCCCTTTCCATTGAAAGTTCTAGCTTTCTGGTTCAAGTCAAAGACCAGAGCTGGTTTCTGCAAATGGGCTTCTGTCACATTGTATATCCTTTCCTTCCGGTTCAAATCAGGGGCTGGAACTGGTGGCCGTAATGCAGCTTCTTTTTTGCTGTAGTTCTTTCTATTTGTAGTACTAGTGCGTCGGATATCAAATTTCTGGGTTTGCACAAAATCATGCTTTGGCCGTTGGTTGGAAGACTCGTTTGCAATCAAGTGTTTGTATCGTTTCCTCAGAAATCTGCAGATTAAAAAATATACAAGATGGCCTAAGCCATGAATTTCATGATAGTAAATTTAACCAAATCCACAAAAAAAAAATGTAAAGGAGTATGCTATATACCGGACTTCCGCGGAAAGGGTCAATTTTTTCTGTTTCATTATCTGCAATTTCCTCTTCATGTCCTCTGTTTCCTGAAATATGCTTTAATATTATATACCCATATCTGGCTACCACAAGAAAATTAAAGGCCCTACATAAAGACTAGCCAAGACCTCATAAACCAAACAAAATAAAAACACAGTAAATAAAATTCGCAAGAGCAAAACGCAAATACATACAGGGAAATTTTTTAATAAACACAGAATACGGGGAGACAAAAAACAAAATAAAAATGAAGAGGAAAACAAACAAATTTTACTAAACAATAGTCCCAAACCAAGGAAAAATACGATTGAACTCATGAAAATACTAAATACCTTCGGTTTCTCCCCCAATGGTCAGTTTGGATGATGGGAAAGGTTGGAACACAGCGGAGACTAAAATAGGAACCCACCCTCCCCTACCCCTCCCAAAAGATAATTTCCATTAAATGTATTAGACATCGTCGATGGCCGTTCATTATTAGAAATAAATCATATTTCAAACCTCAATTTCATTTCCTTTAATATCAGTTTTTTCTCAGCAACCCACCAGAGGGTGAAGTAAGAAAATAAAATCAACAGAGGAAAAAAAATCGAAGAAATTCAACTTTTTTGGCTTTTCTTATGCAAGATCTTACCTTTCCTAAAACTAAAGCCAAGAAAATCATACAAGGTATCAAAAATACTGATTTATTCAGCATATACTACTTTTCTAAGCAACCAAACACCTAAAACTCTCCAGATCAAGGAAATCTAGGAAACTATGAATTCAACCCACCCTAAAATCAAACAAAATGTCAGATCTGATGAATCCCACAAAAGAAATTCCAAATCCGTGGAAACACGTAAATGAAATTACCTCCTGTAACTCTTCAAAGTCCTGCAAAAGACTCTGGTGCTTGAATCTGGTCCTTGGGTCCTCAAACACAGCATATGGAGAAGACTCCATAACAACAGCCCGATTCGTTTTCTTCATCAGAGCACAGAAAGACGGAACCCAAAAGCCAAGAACGAGCAATTATAGAGAGAGAGAAAGAGAGATAGAGAGAGATAGAAAGAGAGATAGATAACAAAAAGAATGAGAGACGAGTAAGAAATAATGAAGAGAGCAAGAGGCTAGAGAGGGGATGGAGATAAAGTAACAAGAAAGAAAAATAAGAGAGAGATAAGGAGGAGGTAAGAAGGTTCTTGCTTTCCCTGTTTCCTCTGTGAAACTCTGACCGAGACAAGAAACCCAAAAAAGCCCACATAGCTCGGTGAAAAATAATGCTCTTTTGAACGACAGTGATGAAGATGGGGATTTTTTGGGGGGTTGCAGAAGGGTATTCTTGGGAACATGTTTTTACGAAGTTGGTTTGGTTGGAGGACATTTGAAAACTTCTATCTATCTTCTCTTTCTTTTCTTTCCCATTCTTTCTTTCCTTCTTTTTTGTTTTTCTTCCACATAAATTTTGGTCCAGCTGGGCCATTGAAGAAAGAGAGAGAGAGTTGGGTGGTGTGGACTCTTCCTTTGTAATTTGATAGGGAGGGCGGGTGCGTGGAGTTTTCATGTTTCTTCTGTCTTTGCATTTGTTGTTGTGGCGTCTGTGTTAGAGAGAGAAAGGGACAGTCTTTGGACAGAGAGAGAGAGAGAGAGAGAGAGAGAGAGAGAGATGAGAGGTTGGACTTGGGGCTGAAAAAAGCAGGAGCTATGTGGTGCTGTTGCAGTATTTTTGTTGTTGGTACTACCTTAATTTTAGGCTTTGAATGGGTTGCGTTGGGTCTGCCAAGGTTGTGATGGGGGGTGTTTCTGAATGGCGAAGCTGCTTTTTCCCCATCTCACATTATTATAGCATGTCAATTGAATTGGATGTGAATTTACAGGTACAACCAGTTTGGTCTTTTGCTTCGATGTCACGGGTGCTGTCTCCCATCTGTTTCACACCCAATAAAAGCTTTTCCAGCATTTAGCAGATAAAAGTCGTCCTTTTATCTTTAAAACTCATTCATGGATGGTTCTGGAATGGCAGGCATCCCATAGACATTTTAGTTCCCATTCAGGGGTATATTGGTAAATTCACGTTCCATCATCAACCTATTGAATTGAGAAACGTTTCCATCTACACCTACCTTCTGGACTTTTGTGTGACAGACACCACCCTACCTGCCTTCCTAGCCTCTAGAAAAAGGTGGAAAAAATACTTTCAAAACAAAAAAAAAGTTGGAAAAAGATTACAAATTACACAGTAATGTTGGGGCAAGACCAACCAAAAGATGAGATTCTACCGCTTGAAAAACCATTACAATCCTTATTCCTTAAAAAAGAAGGTTAAAGTGCGAATCTGCTAAATGTGGCCCCCTGAATGCCTTAGTGCTACACACTGTGAATTACCCACCATGGTAGGAGCTCCATTGAGTACTGAGTTGATGAATATTGCCCATGAGACTCGGACACCCCATTGTTCCTGCACAGAAGCTAAGCCTGAGAATGTGAAGGACGAAGGGGGAAGAGCAAAAGAGCTGCAGGGTTTCAAAGTTTGGTTTCCTTCTGTAAACAATCTTTTTCAGTGACCACCACCACCACCACCACCACCATAATCCTTGTGATTATGATATGGAGATAACTGTATCTTTGTGCGAGAGGTTATATAAATTATAATTAATTTTCCATTGTCCTGCTTCAGTGCTTCTACCTTTTTATTAATTTTACAAACTCAAATGTGTATTATTTTGTGTGACATGGACCGACATGTGAGTGTCATAGAAAAGAGAGGTTCTTTAGTTTTAAAAGACTCTGAGAATGATGCAAAAGATTAAAAGAAAGCACTTTCATATGCATCCTTGATCATACGCCCACCCATTAAATATATTTAATAATATTTGTTATTATTTGTTAAAAGACGTTACCGTGACAAAAACCTTACTGTATTCTCTCGAAAAAAAAAACCGAAAAGAAAAAAAAAAGCTCATAACTTTCTCACAGAGCTTGCTTGCCCTTCGTCTCTCTCCTTCTGTAACTCTCTTTTTCTCTCTCTCTCTGGCTTTATTGCCGGTTTGGTTCCAGAGAAAACTTACGAATCCCGGGCATGGTTTTTCCAGTCAAATATATATATCATTATCGGATGGGATTTCCGAGATTTTTTTTGCGCAGTGCGGTCTTCTGGGAACAAATCATGTATTGCTCAGCTCATATGTTTTATGAAATTGTCCTCTGTTCGTTCGCTTTTATGAAGTTGATATCTTGTTTCAAGATGAGCTGACTAGTTTGGTATGTTTTTACTTGAAATTTTTATGAGATTGAGCATAGTTCTGGTCCGGGGAGTGCTTTGTTTTGGAGGGTTATAGTTACAGTGACAGGAATGCATTATTTGTGAAAAATGTAATATTTGAAAAATCTATTTATCATCGTTTTTATCATTCATGCTCCCAACATTCATTTACGTGACATTAAATGATAGATTATAAATAAAATATAATAAATAATTTTTAATAATTTAATACATGATGATAGTAAAATAGAGGATGAGTAGTATTACTTTCAAACTATTGATATTTTATAAAACTGTGTTTAAAAAAAAAACAGCTTCTTGAGTTTCTATCTGTAGAATGTGGTATAGAATACCATGCCCACGAGAGTTTTGGTATTAAATCATTTGCATTAATTCCTTAAGTTCGTGGCTTCCAGTTTGTCCTGCTCAATGCAGGTAACCTGACATCAAACACAAATTAGCTGGATATGCAGATGTTATCTTTGTGTTGCCGTAAAATATAACCATATAAACTGAAATGATGATTGCAAATTTTGAGGAGCTTTCTTTGAGGTGCGTTGTGATGTCCTTGAGAGACCTCTAAGCCTAAGTTCGTGATAGTCTCAATGTATTTGGAGGTTTCTCTTGTGCATGTCAGTGAGACATTCACAAAGGGGATACTGTATCCATTTCCTGACCCTCATTTGAAACTACAGTGTGTAGGACTTTAATCCCCTACCGGCAACTTGGATGTTGGGTGCTTGATGAGATGAAGCATTTTTGTCTGGCTTGATTTTGGAACTTGTCGAAGTGTCTGCCTTTATTTTCTGAAAGACTGTGGAGAAGCATATGATTTTTCACCTTTTTATTCATTCATCGTGATATTACCCTCTAGCCTATAGACATGCATATACATATTCATATAGACATACAAAAGATGTGCTTTTTTTTTCTTTAAAAAAAAATAAAATCATCCAATAGCTTATATACCATGCCTGGATCAAGAGTTTTGAGAGTTGGGCTGCGTTTGAATGTTGAGCTAAATTGAGTTGAGTTGAATTTTTTATGAATAGTAGTAAGTTGAGATGATAGAGTGAGTTTTGTGGGGTCCACTTAAGATGAGTTTAAATGTGTTTAGATGTTAAGATGAGTTTAGATGTATTTATGAGAAGTTAAAAAAGATTGTGAGTCCCACGTATAAAGAAGTGTTGAATTGAAAAATGTTAGGGTCCCACGTGTAAAGATGCTTGAGTTGATATGAGTTTAGTAATTTGAGAGTTGGATGTTCGTATGTTATACTTAACTTAAAATTAGACTGAACTGAGTTGAACTCAGATGAGTTTAACAACCAAACGGGACCTTACAGCTCGTCTGCATCACATGTTTTCAGTTATCCCTAAAAAAGTTATTTCCTACTTGTCAATAGTATATGAGATTCGAAATCAAATGAAACATAACTGTTTTTAACTGAGCTGGTCAATACAAACAATGATTTGTTTTTTGATAGAACAAACTGCATTCATTAATAATAGACATTACAACTTTGACCTAAAACATTCATTACAAGTCAATTACAACATTAATGGCTCCCCAGTACACAACTGTGACTGAAATGACCTAATCTATGCTGCAAACATTTCTAAGACCACTTGAGAGACATGACAACTCTATCCAAGACAGAGTTAACAAACCCCATACTTTGTCTAAAACAGAGTAGTGGACATACACTATGGACAAAAGTCTAAGAGATACTCTATAGACAGAAGTCCAAGAAACGATGTGTTTTTTGTTTTGTTCTTATTTATCTAAAACAAAAGACATAACAGAAAGTAAAGATACATGAGAAAAAATGAATTATATCTTAGAAAGATATAGATCCGCATTTTCAACTTTGGAGAAAAAAATTACAAACAAAGTGATTGTGATGGCGCGTGAGAGCCACGCGCCACCCTAGGAGTATGGCGGTCAGTCAGGTCTAAAGTAACCTGTGGCCCTGGACATAGAAAAGTTGTGCATAGTGGCAAAATAGCACCCTTAGCAGTGGCGTGTGGATTTCATGCACCCATTATGGACCGTGTGTGTGGATCACGCATAGCTCCATTCGGCGAAATATTTCTCCCGTCTGAAGGCTCGACGCCTTGGGAAATCTGCAGTAGGGCGTGTGGTGGTCGCCGGACGCCGGAGAGTAGCAGATCGGCCTTCCGCCATACTTGCCTTGAAAAAAATAACTAAAAATGAAAGGAAATAAGAAAGCTAGAGAGGAGAGGGAGTAGGGATAAAGGAGAGAGGAGGCTCCTCCCCCTTTGCGTAAGTTTTGATTTTGTGGTGGTTTCTAGGGAAAATGAGGAGTCTCTCTCTCTAAACTAGGGCCGGCTCCCAACCCACTTAGAATATTGGTCAATACCAACAATGATTGAAATTGCTTCTTTATCACTCAATTAATTATAAAGCAATGACTAAGAGGAGTGTCATGTTTTTTTTCCCCTTATGAAGATATTTCTCCAAACAATCAAGTTTTTGATTATATGGCAATACTGATGATGACTTATATCTCACTTTCAAAGGCCACAAACATATTCTTAGGAACTTATAAACGATAGTGTGGATGATGTCATGTGTTTCTTTGACAGTGAGATATACTGGTGAATATAAGGGAAAAAAGAATATTTTTATGGCCAAAATTAAACGTATAAGGATGATCTTTTTATTTAGTGTGGTGTATTTTATTTGCATGATGGCTTGGAGTTGGACTGACATCATTGGGCTAAGACTACTATTACTTGGTAATTGTAGGTAGGAATTTTTAGAAACATGCATAAATCTTTATGAAACGGTGAATAAGGTATAGATGATTGTCCAAGTTGAGGTAGTACGGGTGCAAAAAGAACTTGCTGCATAAGGCTTAAAACTTGCACCTATTGCATCTGAATTTCTACTCCCTTAGTGTGTCTACAAAGTCCTCATTTTCTTAATGTTTTAATTATTTTATTCTACCGAGCAGAGTTTGGAGGTTATTGTGAAGGTGAGCTAATCGAAGTATGTACCCTATCTCTCTCTATGCACGCATGTAAGCCCTCCTCAATCGTCATGTGTGCTTACTAGCAGGTTTTGGTATTGGACATTTGATGGGTGAACTGGCATGCTTATTTATTAGATCATAATCTCTCATGTTTCAATAAGGTCAATATTATTATGTTTGCTCTTTTGACTTGCAAAACACTAAAAACTTGTTTGTATTATATGATGTCTTGGTAATTGAGGGCAAAATTGTCTTTCTTGGGTTGGAAGCAACATCAAGATCATTGGGAAAAATAATGATTCTGTACATCATATGAAATTCATCATTCTCTTTGTCACTTGGCACGTTCATTGCAGTCACTGATCCCTTATGGTTTTGGTATTTCCCAATTTAATAGTTTGGGATGACCATTGAAGGTGGGATTTCTGGGATGGTTGAATATTTGACCATGCCAGTATCATTATGTCTCTCTTTAAAGATGACTTTTGAAGAAGATGTGGACTCAAAGTTGGGGCGGGTCAAGTCAGGTCGGGGGGGGGGGGGGGGTTGGGAAGAAGGGAGAGGGGAGTGGGAGGAATATTTGACCATGCCATTATCATTTTGTTTCTCTTTTTAGAAATTACTTTTGAAGAAGACATTGACTCTAAAAGTCCTGGGGGTTTTGGGAAGAAGGAGAGGGCTGTGGGAGGAACTAGTAAAAAATGTTCTATATGAGATTTATTTTTCTCTGCCAAAATTTTGAAATAAGCTGGACATGAAGCTTTGTATTTTCAAAATGATGCCAAACCTTCAGAAATGAAGGCCACGGTTGACACTATTATACTTGGTTAATTTGGGTCTAGCCATTCTTCCGACTGGGCAGAATCTTTGAAATGGAGGAAATAATTTTACTAGTGAATTGGTTTGGGTTCAGGGATCTTTTTAATTGTGCATATGGTTAATGTGAGGTAGGGGTTGCCATAAATCGACTTTGCACGAAAAAGTAGAATTAGAACAAATGCAATTGGCCATACCAGACATCATGAACACAATTCAACAAGTTGATGGAAAAATTGTGATAAACTCGTCAGATTGTTAATTGAAAATTGTGAGAGCCTTACTAGTTTTCCAAGATCCCTCAAGTTGAAAATTGAGCCTTACTAGGGGACCATCCATGTTGTGACCTTATATTTCCAGGAAATAAGCTGAGATAAATATTGATTTGCTCCATTCGGATGAGATTGAAGGAATCGTTGCATGTGCTGTTGCATGAGCTCGATCCCTTCCAAGGGCAATTTGATATATATGATTTATATATATCAGTATCTGCTATAACGATGTGTATATATATATATATATATATATATATTTGTTAGTCTATATATTTGTATCTTAGAATATACATAATATTCTTAGAATGTTAGGATAATATCCTTAATTTCCTGTAATTATATGAGGTTAGAATCTTTCCTTTTACATTGTATTTCCTTATTTACTTTGGACTTATTCAACTATTTATAGGCCTACTTTGTATAGTTTGAAACACATAGAAATACATACTTTTATGATTCTCCAAAACCCTCCCTATTTCAACATGGCATTAGAGCTACCACTTTGATTTCCCTGTCCATGCAAGCCGTTCCATTGGTGTTTCCTTGTTCCACACCAGCACTTGGCTTTCTCTACATTGACAGTGGGTTTATCATGTATTTACGTCTAGTTTTTGCTTATATTTTCATTAAATAAGATCATAAAAGAAGTCATGAGAATTTAATCTACATTTCTGTGTGTCGGCCCACGCTCCCCACACGCGCAGCAGTCCACCCAAGCCCGTTACAGCCCAATTCAAGCCCAGTCCAGCCCACTTCAAGCCCAATTTCGCCTAGCCCAATTAAGATCCTACCAATTTTTTTTTTTCCTTTTTCGGCGCATTTTGGTTCAAGCCTAGTCACAACCCGGGCCCACTTATGCCAATCCCTTTGACTAGTTGACCCTAGACCGTTGACCCAGTGTCTACTACTCTCACGGTTGCTGATAAGGCCTTAATTCATTAGGTTTTATCCCACTCTTCTATTTGTCTGTCACCTTAGGTACGTCTCTTTGGTTTTTTGATTCTGCATTTTGTAATCACATGACCTTTGATTCTACTATTTTTTCTCAAAAATTTACTTTGTCATCTAAGCCTATCATATATACTGCTGACGGTTTTCATTTATCTGTTAGTCACATTAGGTCCATTTCCTCCCCTACCTTATCTGTTGACAACATCTATATTGTTCCCAAGTTGTCCTTAAATCTCATTTTAGTTGGTCAACTTTGTGAATTAGGTCTTAAGCTTACATTTTCTATTGCTGGTGTTGATGTACAGATCCATAGATGGGTCAACTCATTGGGACAAGTCGTAAGATTGAACATTTGGTTGTTGCTACTGCTATCTCTTCTCAGTTATGACATTCTCGGCTAGGTCATGCCTTTCTACCTCGTGTTTGCCTTTTGGCTTTCCAAGGTCACCTAGGTTCTATAGGGTTTGAGTCATTTGATTCTGTCTCCTGTCAACTTGGAAAACAAACACATTTACCTTTTAATATAAGTGAATCTTTTTCGACTGCACCTTTTGATTTGATTCACTCTGGTATTTGGGATCTTGCACCCACTCCTACTGAGGGAGGATCTGATTATTTTGTTATCTTTGTTGATGATTATTCTCAGTATACATGACTATACTTGTTACAATATCGATTTGAGCTTATTCGTGTTTACCAAATTTTTCACAAAATGGTACAAACTCATTTTTATTGTACCATTAAAGTCTTTTGTTCATATAATGCCTTGGAATACATTGACAAATCTCTCCTTGAGTTTTTGAATCAACAAGGCACACTGTCACATTATTCTTGTCCCTATACCTCTCAACGAAATGGTTGTGTAGAATGAAAACATCGTCATATCCTTGATACTGTAAGAACTCTTTTACTTTCTGCTTCTTTACCTAAACATTTTGGGGTGAAGCTGCTCTTACTGCTGTATACATAATCAATCGGGTACACTCACCTATACTTTACAACAAATCTCCTTTTGAGCTCTCTATGGTATGTTCCTAACTACTCCATACTTCGAGTTTTTGGTTGTGCCTGTTTTGTTACTCTTCCTCCTCATAAATGAACCAAACTTGAACCCGCTCTCGGTTATGTTGTTTTCTTGGTTATGACTTAACTAGAAAATGTTATAGTTGTTATGACCCTGTGATCAAACGTCTTCGAGTCTCCTGTCATGTGGAGTTTTGGGAACACAAACCATTTACCATCATATCCATGTTCTCTCATTCCTCTTGCACCCACTCACTTATATTCATTGATCCTTGTATTGCTCTATTTTCTAACTCTTCTACAGAGATTCTGAGCTCCTTAGACAGTTCTTCTACTTTTGCACCCAATCTAGTTGATGCGTTTGATGGACCACCTGTAACACCACCCATTCCCCAGTCTTCTCAACTCCCTGAACCCCGTTGTTCCAGTCAAGTAAGTGTTCCTCCTACTCATCTTTGTGATTATCACTATTTCTCTGTCCTTGTCACCCTCCACGAACCTCATAATTATCGTGAGGCTGATACTGACCCTTTTTGGCACTAAGCTATGTCTGATAAATTGGATGCTCTTGTCAAAACACATACTTGGGATCTGGTGGATTTGCATCTTGGTAAAGCTATAGTGGGATGCAAGTGGATTTATAAAACCAAGACTTGGGCAGATGAATTAGTTGAACGCTACAAGGCTCAACATGTTGCAAAGGGATTCACCCAGGAGTATGGGATTGATTATGAGGAGACTTTTGCTCCTGTTGTTAGACTTACCTCTGTCAAATCTTTACTTGTAGTTGATGTTGTCCGGTGTTGGGAACTCTTTCAAATGGATGATAAAAATGCCTTCCTTAATGGTGATCTTACTGAAAAACTTTACATGCAACCTCCACCTGGCTATGAGTATCTTCCACATAAATTTTGTCATCTTCTTCGCACACTTTATGGACTCAAATAGGCTCCTTGAGCTTGTTTTGAAAAATTTCAACCAGTGGTTTCTCAACAAGGCTTCCTTTCTAGGCCATATGATCTTGCACCCTTTCTTCGTACTACTGGGGTAGGTACTATCATTCTTTTTCTCTATGTAGACGATATGATTATTATTGGTGATGATATTGTTGGTATTCGAGATCTTCAAAATTTTCTTAGTCAGATTTTTGAGATGAAGTATTTGGGACACCTTAACTACTTCCTCGGCCTTGAAGTTACTTTGAGTCAGGATCATTATTATCTCATTCAAGGCAAATATGCCTTTGATTTACTTTCCAAAGCTAGGTTGACAGATAGCCACTGGTTCACTTGAGTATAATACTAAACTCCTGGTCACTGACGGTTCCCCACTTGTTGATGCAACACTTTATTGACAGTTAGTTGGCAATCTCATTTATCTTACTGTCACTAGGCCTGCCATTTCATATGATGTTCATCTGGTTAGTCAATTTATGAGTGTGCCTCGATCTACCCATTTTGATGCAGTTCGTTGAATTTTACGCTATATCAAGCGTACTCTCTTTCATGGTTTGCACTTCTCATCACACTTTTCTTTGGAGTTACAGGCTTATTCTGATGCAGATTGGGCTAGTGATCCCACTTATCGTTGCTCCACCACTTATTATTGTTTCTTACTTGGTACTTATTTGATTTCATGCGTAGTAAGAAACAGTCCGTTGTTGCCAGTTCTAGCACTAAGCTGAGTATCGTGCCCTTGCTGATACGACATCTGAACTTTTGTGGTTATGTTAGCTTCTGAAAGATAAGAGAATTCTTCAATTAATAAGTTCTCCTCTTCATTGTGATAATCGTAGTGCCATCTAGATTGCACACAATGATGTGTTTTATGAGCGTACCAAACATATTGAGATTGATTGTTACTTCATCTGCCATCATCTTCATCATGGTGTCTTCCAGTTACACTCAGTTCCTTTTGAAGATAATCTTGCTGACATTTTCACGAAATCACATCCACCAGATCAGCTTCGTGATCTTGTTTCCAAACTCCAGTTGACTTTGCCACCAAAAGTTTGAGGGAGGATGTTAGTGTATATATTTGTATATTAGAATATACCTAATATTCTTAAAATATAAGGATAATATCTTTAATTTCCTGTAATTATGCTAGGTTAGAATCTTTCATTTTACATTGTATTTCCTTATTTACTTTGGCCATATTCCAACTATATATAGGCATACTTTGTATAGTTTGATACACAGAGAAATACATACTTTTATGATTCTCTAGAACTCTTTCTATTTCAACAATATTCATGAGTTTTAACAATAACTAATATCAATCAACTCGTTTTATGACTTGTCCTCCTGCGAATGGATTTCTTATCTATTATTTTTCTATTTGTTTTTTTATTCTAATATTCTTCTTTACGTTATCACATCAAGAAAATGTGTCTAACAATTTGACAAATATCTCAGATTATGATGTGGCACAATGACCAGTCGCCTGATCTCTATCAAAGGAAGGTCCCAATTCCCCGAGTTTAGAGGCTGTAATATTTATTGCTGTTTTAGTTACATAAAATTAAATTAAATAGTATTTTATTTTATTTTATTTTATATAATTTATAGTATTTTTAAATTTTACAGAAAATATAATAAACGATTTACTTTTTTTAAAATTTTAAATAAAAATAATATTTTAATAATATTTTATTCAACTTTAAATTTTTATCTCATCTCATCTCATTTATATAACTAAGGTTAAAATTTTCATCTTAATATATTTTATATATTAAAATAATTTTATTTAATAAGAAATTAGATATTTAAAAAAACTAATCTAAATAATAAGTTTTATATAAAAATCTAATTTTATGGTCAGTTTTTGTTCTACTTGGGTACGTGTTAGAATCAAGCAAGCAAAATTAATTACTAATCTAGCTCATGATCTACTACAAACAAATTGATATATAGCTCTGATTATTTAGGCACAAGATATACATTATTTAACATATATATATATTAATTGTATGCTTAATCAATTAGAAATTAACACTAATGAAGCATAAAACAGTACTCCGCACACATACGTACAAACATGTAGCCAGCCAGAGGGGAGTTTCTACTTTCTGGGTCCGTTCATCGGTTTGCCTTTCCACGGGGTAGAATTTAGGAGAAAGTTGAATATTTGACCGTACGTGTCATGAGCACTATATATCAATATTTATTCCACTCTTTAAAAATGACTTTTGAATATGTATTTGACTCTACAAGTCATGATGGGGCTACTTTTTTGGGAAGAAAGGAGAAGGAAAGTTGAACATATATGCGTGTTGAATGTATGACGACCATGCCTAATTTATTATTTATTCCAATGAAAGGTACCGCAAGGAATTAATTGCCAAGAAACTCGTAATCTTTGTTTGATATTTCTATTTTCTAATGGAATTTGCAACTTCTGGATTCCCTATTTAAGGAGCTAGAGTCTTTCGGTAGTAATCCGTACGTCATAGATCATAAACAATAACTTCTCTTATGGCCTTTCAAGGTGCGTCTTCCTCTTCCTTTTTTTCGTTTACTCATTGGTGGAAATATGATGTATTCTTGAGTTTTAGAGGCGAAGATACTCGTCAAGGTTTCACAGCCCATCTTCATGAAGCTCTAGACCGAAAGAAAATAAATACTTACATTGATGACAAGCTTCCAAGAGGGGATGAAATCTCACCAGAACTTCTCAAAGCTATTGAAAGCTCAAGGATTTCAATTGTCGTGCTCTCAAAAAACTATGCATCATCCACATGGTGTTTGAATGAGTTGATAAAGATCCTTGAGTGTAAAATCACAAAGCAGCAAAAAGTTCTACCAGTGTTTTACGATGTAAATCCAACAGAGGTACGACATCATGGAGAGAGTTTTGGAAAAGCATTGGTTAAACTTAAGAAAAGGCTCAAGGATGAGACGAAGGTGCAAAGGTGGAAAGCAGCCCTTACAGAATTGGCCAGTTTGTCTGGGTTCACTTTAGGAAATAGGTATTTTACTTCTACTCACTCTTATGCCTTCATTTAAAAAAGAAAAATCTGACATAATACATCTTTATGATACTTGGGTATGCTTGTATGTATGTATGTATATATGTATGTATGTATACGTGCATGCACAAGTGTATATGTGTGTATTTCTAAATTTACGAACTCATTAATTTAGAAGCTCCCTCTTCTTAATGAGGCAAACCAAATTCGAGAATGGAACCAAAAAAGTAAATGAATTAATAGATCATTGCCATATGTTAGCTCATTTTCTTTTGTTTCTTTGCTGTGAAAACTCATGAGGCTTTGCTTTTTTTATTTTTATTTTTTGCATTGATAGGAATGAACCAGAAGTTATTCAAGAGATTGTTCGAGAGGTTTCAAGATTAGTAAAGCGTAAATATTTAAATGACATTGCCAAGCATCCAGTCGGAATGGAATCTAGAGTAAAAGACATCCATAATAAGCTTCTAAGTGTGGGAGTGAATGAGATACGCATGCTAGGAATCTATGGAATTGGAGGAGTTGGTAAGACAAATTTGGCTAAAGAAATCTACAACTCATTTATTGACCAATTTGAAGATTGTTGCTTTCTTGCAAACGTGAGAGAAATTTCAAAGCATGACTATGGTTTAATTCGATTGCAACAGACACTTCTTTGCGAGATCCTAGGAGACTCAAGTTTGAATGTTGCAAATATTGATGAGGGAATTGGTCTCATAAAAGAGATGCTTTGGGCTAAAAGGGTTCTTTTAGTTCTTGATGATTTGGATAAGTCGGTCAAAGTTGAAACCTTACTTGGAGGATGTGATTGGTTTGGTTTAGGAAGCATAATCATTATAACGACAAGAGATGAACATTTATTAACTATTTATAATGTTCATTTACGATATAAGGTGAAGGAATTAGATCACGATGAAGCTCTTCGGCTATTTTGTTGGAATGCCTTCAAAAATGAAAAGCCTAACCATGATTTTGTAGAACTCACAAAAGATGTACTGCATTATGCTGGGGGCCTTCCATTGGCATTAACGGTGCTAGGCTCGGATCTATATGGTAGAGATATTCATTATTGGAGAAGTGCTTTAAAAAAGTACAAAACAATTCCTCATAATGATATTCATGAAAAGCTTAGATTAAGTTATGATGGCTTGGAAGAATACCAGAAGAGTATTTTCCTGGACATTGCATGTTTCTTTATAGGAGAGGAAGAAGAATATGTTACTAAAGTACTTGATGGTTGTGGTTTCTTTCCCAACTGTGATATCAAAGTACTAATGGATAAGTCTCTCATAACCATTGAGTATGGCAAATTAATCATGCATGACTTACTCAAAGATATGGGTAGAGAAATTGTTCGTCGAGAATCACCCAATGAACCCGAGAAACGCAGTAGGCTGTGGTTTCATGAAGATGTTCGTCGTGTATTAGAAGAAACTAAGGTATGTAAGAGTTGCATAAAAATACATATATAAAAACACATTTCATCTTTTGATTGTAAAATTGGATTGAGAATACATATATGTGCACCGATTTATTTCTATAAGTTCATCTACCACGTATTTATCTCATAATAGTTATTTTGTTTATGAGTAGAATGCCTTAAAAGGAGGAGAAACAAAAAAATAAAAATAAAAAATCTTTTGGTTACAACGAGATAATTTTTTTTTACTATATATCCTTTTTTTTTTCATCTATTGAAGGATTAATTAATTGATAGGTAAATGTGAAAGCAAACATTGAGATTTTGTGTTTGATCACTAAGTTTGGGACATTCTAAAAATAAAAATCAAACATTAAGATTTTTGTTTAAGAAATGGAAAATACATGAACAATGTATATAAACAAAATTATGATTCTAGCAAGTGGTAAAATATGAAGAATTTGATACTCTGATTTTGTTGGCACAATTTATGCATTGTCTTACTAGGGAACAAACAAGATCCAAGGAATACTGATAGAATTGCCAGAACAAGATTCGATAGATTTGATTCCTGGAGCTTTCACAGAAATGACGAGCCTAAGGATATTTATAAATCGTAATGCACGTTTTCCAAAAGGGCCTAATTATCTCTCAAACGAGTTAAGAGTACTTGATTGTCGTGGCTATCCAAATCATTCTTTCCCGCAAAATTTTAATGGAAAGAACCTCGTCATTTTAAGAATGGATGAAAGCTTGATCAAAGAATTGGGAGATGGATTGAAGGTACATTCGCTTTTTTTCTTTTATATGCTGTAAACTTTCTACAAGCTAACATTTGTTTTATTTTTTACAGAATTTTCGAAATTTGAAATCTATGAAATTCTCTAAATGTGAATTCCTAACAAAAATTCCTGATGTTTCGGGGCTCCAGACTTTAGAGAGATTGGAAATTAAGTATTGCAATAACTTAGTTGAGGTACATAAATCTATTGGCTTCCTTGATAAACTCGTCGAATTGGAAATTGAAAATTGCGAGAGCCTTACTAGTTTTCCAAGATCCCTCAAGTTGAGATCTCTAAAAGAGCTTATTCTTCGTTATTGCGAAAGGCTGCAGAAGTTTCCTGAAATTGATCAGAGGGAAATGAAATGTTTAACATGGGTTCAACTAGAACACATGACTGCTATCAAAGAATTGCCTTCATCTATTTGGGATCTCACTGGACTTAGACAATTAAAAATAAGCAGTTGCTACGAAGTAAGGCATCTCCCTATTGGGAGCCAACTTCTAACTGCAGCCTGCTATTCCGCATTGGGATATTTGGATATATCGGGAAGCAATGTCGTTATCCTTCCTGAGTGGATCAAAGGATTTGTTCGATTATCGGTACTTGGGTTGCATAATTGTGTGCAGCTTAAAGAAATCTTAGAACTTCCTCCAAATATAGAAGAGGTAGGCGCTAGTGGATGCATCTCGTTGGAGAGTTTTGTTGAAGTATCAAATAAGTTTGAATTCAATACAAGCAGCTGTCGTAAGCTACGTTCGATTGACTTGAATGGATGCCATAAAATGGTTGTAAATCCTCTAAGGTTTGAGGTATCTCTCTCTCTCTCTCTCTCTCTCTCTCATACTCATGTCTATCTTTGTCTACTAATAATTATGATGCATGCTTGTTCGACAGGAAAATGTAGAGGACCAGGAAGAATGTCGACTTATATTTCCGGGAAATAAGATTCCAGATTGGGACTACCATTTCAAGCTGGAGATTCCAAATAATTATGTAAATGATTGGGTAAATATTGATTTGGTGTATTCGGATGAGATTAAAGGAAT